>PVJS01020013.1:0-33080 GCA_004027185.1 Glis glis | reverse complement strand
CAATTAGAATGGCAATCATTAAAAACGCAAACAACAACAAATGCTGGCAAGGATGTGGAAAAGTAGGAGCTGTACTACACTGTTGGTGGAATTGCAAATTAGTGCAACCGCTTTGGAAAACAGTGTGGAGGATCCTCAGAAGAATGGGAATGAACCTACCGTATGACCCAGCAATACCACTTCTAGGCATCTACCCAAAAGAACTGAAACCAAACTACCGGACTAATGCATGTGTATCTATGTTTATAGCTGCACAATTCACAATCATCAAACTTTGGAACCAGCCAAGGTGTCCATTGACAGATGAATGGATTACAAGACTATGGGATATGTACACAATGGAACTTTATGCAACCATAAAGAAGAACAAAATTACACCATTTGCAGGGAAATGGAGGGCACTGGAGAACATTATGCTAAGTGAGATTAGTCAGTCACAAAGAGTGAAAGTCAGATGTTCTCCCTGATATGTGGAAGCTAGGGAGAATGGGACTTAGAAGGAACTCCAGAAAAAGAAGGAGAAAACTTCAGTTGAGCAAAGAAGGTGACCTAACTGAGGGAGACGGGAGGGGAAGAGGGAAATCCACTAATGCACATGATGTGTATAAACAAACTTATCAGAGTCGATCACTATGCTGAACATGGAAAGGAAGGAAGGGGGAGGGAATGGGATGGGATTTGAGGGAGGGCTAAATGAGCAATGCGTGCATGCATGCTTCTGATACCCTGACCCTTACCAAAATGTATAACTACAATGCACCAATAAATGTAATAAAAAAAAGAAAGCAATCCCATTTTGTTGGCATCAAAAAGAATAAAATATTTAGGAATAAAGTTAATCAAGGAGGTGAACATTCTGTAAACTGAGAACTATGAAGATTGGTGAAAGTGTTTGAAGAAGAAACAAATAAATAGATAGCTCATGCTTATGGGTAAGAATAATTTTGTTAAAATGTCCATAGTGCCCAAAGATACAAGATATCTACGTAAAAATGCAATTCCTATCAAAATTCTAATTGCACTTTTCATAATAGAAAAAATTATGAAGTACATATGGCCAAATGACCCCATATACCCAAAGCATCTTGAACAACTAGAACAAAGTCAAAGATATCATTCTAGCTGATTTAAAAACATATGAGAAAACTATAGTAGTCAAAACAGTGTGGTCTGAGCATAAGAACAGTCATATAGGACAATGGAAAAGAAACAATGGCCCCCACATATGTGCTTAATTGGTTTTGACAAGTTGCCAAGAACATGCAATAGGAAAGGGATGGTTTCCTAAATAGTGTTGGGAAAGTGGTTATCTATAGGCAGAAGTATGTAATTAAACCCTTAGCTCATAGCATATACAAAAATCAACTCAAAATGGATTAAAGACTTAAACATAAGACCTGACTCTATAAAACTAAAGGAAAACAGACAAAAAGCTTTTGGTATTGGTCTTGTCTGGGCAATGTTCTGTTGTTTGTTTTGTTTTTGTTTTTTGTTTTTTGTTTTTTAGACATGACTCCAAAAATATAAAGCAAAAAAGTAATTAGGTTGCATCTAACTAAAGTTTCTGAAGCAAACAATGAAGACATAGCCTCTTTATATTAGAAATATTTGTCAAGATAGCAATAAAAAAGAATAAAGTAGAGCGCTGGGCGTGGTGGCGCACGCTTGTAATCCCAGTACTTTGGGAGGCAGAGACTGAAGGATCCGGGTTCGCGGCCAACCTCAGCTCTCTCTCTCTCTCTCTCCCTGTCTCTCTCTCTCTCTACTTAGTGAGGCCCTCCGCAATTTCATGAGACCTGGTTTCAAAATGAAGTATAAAAAAATAGGGCCGGGGGTGCAGTACGGAGGTAGAACGCCCCGGGTTCAATCCCCGGTACCGCAAAAAAAAAAAGTAATTATAAATTAGATTATATGAGTAGAATAATTAGTAGTATGCATATCTGACATTGATTTTGCGTATAATAAGACAGTAATAAACTTGAGGAAATATAGAGGAAATTGAGTAGTCAAAACTGGGACCGAACATTACATCAAATTAAGGACAAAATTATTTTTAATATTGTGTAATTCATGTGAGATTATTTTTAAATGCAGAGAATTTAACACTCAATATTTTCTGGACACTAACTATAAATATCACATGAAGACACATATAAAAGTTTTCACAAAAATTTTATTAGCATTTTCATTTGTTTTTAACACTTATGAAATCTCAATGTTACATATTATTGGCTTCATTATTTTCTCCTTGTAATGAAATCAACAACTAAGTGAAATATATTATTCTGAAAAATCAATCTGTTTATTCTACCTTTCTTGATAGATAGATAAATGTATACCCACATGTTTCTCTCCATCTACATCCCTAGTGATCATTTCTAATGATGTGCTTAATATCTAGGAATATTTCAGTGAAGTTTTCAGAGAAGGCAAAGACAAATTTGTAAATTACTCTATTTGCTGCAACTTATTTCTAACAATTCTCTTTATAGTACCATCTAAAAACTCTTTTTTATCAATCAAAATTCATTTTAAAATGATAAATTGGAGGGGCTGGGAATATAGCTCAGAAGTAGAGCTCATGGATGAGGATGTAGGTTCAATCCTCAGCATTGCAAAAAAATAAATAAGTCAAATGAACTGGAGAGAATCTTAAAATTTTTATGAACTTGTAACTTCAACCAAAACATGCTTTTCAAAAATTGTGAAGCAATATTTAATGATATGCCAGTAAAATGATAGCTATTAAATTTGTGATACATTAAAATCTGCATAAAATATGTTTTATTGATGTTTATAAATTGATTCTGCCATGTGTAACTACAAAGTAATTAAAATTTTAAATTACATACACGCTTTTATTAATGCCCTCTATTTGAAGGTTGGAAGAAACAAAGGTAGGTCTATAACAAATGAAAAATGACTAGAAGCAAAATTAAGAGTTACTTTTAAAGAAAATTTTGAATAATTGGGTTGCTGCAACAATGAAGTTGGTTATCCTGAAATAAATGGAGCTTTTCATCCTTAAAGGTGCTCAAACACAGAGCAGATGATCACTGACTCAGATTACTCCATATGAGGTTCAGAATTGACTAGGAGTATATAATAGATAATCTTGAATTTCTCCTTTATTGTCCCAACAAATATATTCTATGCATTTGTTAAAAAATTATGGCATAACAAAGGAAGAATGCTGAAAGATTAGTGCTTTTGAGCAGCAGGGTTTTAAGTAATAGTGACTTCATATCCTAAGCAAGAAGCAGGGTTATCAGGGATTTTGTAAATTGTCAAGTCCATAATACTTATACACTCCCTCAATTTTTTTTTTTTTTTTGCAATACCAGGGATTGAACCCAGGGGCATTCTACCTCCGCGCTACACCCCCGGCCCTATTTTTTTATACTTTATTTTGAAACCCGGTCTCACGAAGTTGTGGAGGCCTCACTAAGTAGAGAGAGAGAGAGAGAGACAGGGAGAGAGAGAGTGAGAGACAGAGAGAGACAGGGAGAGAGGGGGGCAGAGAGAGAGAGAGACAGAGAGAGAGAGAGCTGAGGCTGGCCGCGAACCCCGATCCTCTGGTCTCTGCCTCCCAAAGTACTGGGGTTACAAGCGTGCACCACCACGCCCGGCCCTCATTTTCTTCTCATGGCACAAATCACATTGCACAATAATTTATTATTTATGTACTAATTTTGTTTGTGAGATTTTTCAACAATGGTATATGTATATCTTACTTTTGTATACCTACTATAGTCACCAGCATTTGAAATATGTTTTTAATAATATTTATTAACACATGAAATTGAAAAAAGCCAATTCAAATTTATAACTTGTTCCATATACTGAAGTCTTTAATTATTTAGAGGTAACTAGACTGTAGAAAATATACTAATGTGTTTTCAAGTCAAATTTTAACTAAGCTGAGTACCAAAAATTCTTAAAATTTTCAAATAATCAAATTTAGGAGTCTCAACTTTCCTAATTTTATTCATTAAAATTCAAGCTTATTCACTCTCTTGTACATTGTGCTTATTCCTCACACATATTAAATATACTGTAGTTGTTGTTTTATCTATGTTGCCAATTTTAAATACAGTTTTATTTAAGATATTGTGTTTTCCACTTACAATACAATGCTCATAAAGTAGAATGTTATTTCTTTTCCCTGTTCTGTTTCATTTTTGATAAACTTTTTATTTTAGAATAGATATAGATTTATAGAAAAGTTGAAAATTATTATTTTTTTACTTTTTCCTGTTGTACATACTTTGGAAAGAAGACACTATGGGCAGCCCACAGTTAAGGAGTAGAAAATTATTCTTCATCTCATTGAAAATATTAGTGACTTAAAAGTCTAAGTCTTTTCCTCTGTTTATAATTGGTAGTAATAATAGATTAGAAAAAATCTGATAAGTATAGTACATCATTATTTAATTTATAAAAGGAATCTCTAGGGAGTCTTAAAATATCTTTTAAAAATATTATGTGTTAAAGGAAAGTGCCTTCTCTACAAACTCTTGAATAGCATGAACTATTGCATAGGACTGCTGCGAGACAGACACTACAATGGTGCTTTATATATTTTCTTCTTGCTTTAAAATCTTTCTTTATTCATGTATTGGTACATTGTAACCATACGTTTTGATAAGTGTCAGGGTATCAGAAGCATGCATGCACACATTGCTCATTTAGTCCTCCCTCAATTCCCACCCTATTCCCTCCCCCTTCCCTCCTTTTCATGCTCAGCATAGTGATTGATAAGTTTGTGTATATACATCATGTGCATTAGTGTATTTCCCTCTTCCCCCCTCCCATCTCTCTCAGTTAGGTCACCTTCTTTGCTCATCTAAAGTTTTCTCCTTCTTTTTCTGGAGTCCCCTTCTAAGTCCCATTCTCCCAGGCTTCCACATATTAGGGAGAACATCCGACTTTTCACTCTTTGTGACTGACTAATCTCACTTAGCATAATGTTCTCCAATTCTCTCCATTTCCCTGCAAATGATGTAATTGTATTCTTCTTTATGGCTGCGTAAAATTCCATTGTGTACATATCCCATAGTCTTGTAATCCATTCATCTGTTGATGGACACCTTGGCTGGTTCTAAAGTTTGGTGATTGTGAATTGTGCAGCTATAAACATAGAAACGCATGCATTAGTCTGGTAGTTTGGTTTCAGTTCTTTTGGGTAGATGCCTAGAAGTGGTATTGCTGGGTCATATAGTAGAGCTTCTGTGCAGCAAAGGAAACAATAACTTCAACAGATAGCCAACAGAATGGGAGATTTTTTGCCAGTTACTCCTCTGATAGAGGACTAAAACCTAGAATATACAGAGAACTCAAAAACTCACCACTAAATAAACAAATAATCCAATAAAAATGGCAAGTGAACTAAATAGACACTTCGCAGAAGAAGAAATACAAATAGCCAATAAATGTATGAAAAAATGTTCAACATCATTAGCAATCAGAGAGATGCAAATCAAAACTACCCTGAGATTTCACCTAACCCCAATTAGAATGGCAATCATTAAAAACACAAACAACAACAAATGCTGGCGAGGATGTGGAGAAGTAGAAACTCTAATTCACTGTTGGTGGGATTGCAAATTAATGCAAACATCTTTTGAAAACAGTGTGTAGGATCCTCAGAAGAATGGGAATGAAAGCCAGGCGTAGTGGCGCACGCTTGTAATCCCAGTACTTTGGGAGGGGGAGACCGGAGGATCCGGGTTCGCGGCCAGCCTCAGCTCTCTTGCTCTCTCTCTCCCTGTCTGTCTGTCTGTCTCTTTCTCTCTCTCTCTCTCTCCTTAGTGAGGCCCTCCGCAACTTCGTGAGACCCGGTTTCAAAATAAAGTATAAAAAATAGGGCCGGGGGCGTAGCGCAGAGGTAGAACGCCCCTGGGTTCAATCCCCGGTACCGCAAAAAAAAAAAAAAAAAAAAAAAAAAGAAGAAGAATGGGAATGAACCTACAATGGTGCTTTATGAATGTTACTAGTTACAACAGCAAGATGCCAGAAGAGGTGCTCTCTACTGCCCTCTCCCTGCAGAAGAACGGATCTCAACATCTGTCCACAGATGAAAGTATTTCCACAGGAATCTAGTAGTCCAGTGGAGAAGTTTCAGCACATAATTGGATCATAAAGTCAGAGAATAGATACATCTAAGAGGGTTATGAAGACAATTTGATTTTACCTACAATCACGGAAGATTCCTTGGACCACAAGTTTGCCCATAGAGAAAAATAAAAACTCCCCCAGTCATGAGAGATGCTGCCCAGGAAAAGGAATAGAGAAAGCCTATGGGATATATAATCAATATCAAGAGAGCTATAATTCACATCATAAGGGTTTCATAAGGGAATGTGACTGACAACGGAACAAAATACTTAAAGAAATAATGGCTGAAAACTTCCAAAATATATGGAGAAATGTGGACATCCAAGTACATGAAAATCAAAGTTCAAAAATTAACTTCAATCCAAAGGAGGTTTCACTAAGACACAAAGCCAAATTGTCAAAAATCAAAGATAGAAAATCTTGAAAGCAGTAATACAAAAGGGATTTCTAATAATAGGGAAATTTCTCAGCAGCAATATTACAGGCTAGGAGAAAATAGGATAAAATATTCACAGTGCTGAAAGACAAGCCTGCAACCAAGAACACTTTGGAAAACTGTCCTTCAGAAATAAAAGAGAGATAAAGATTTCCCAGACAGGTAAAATATGAAGAGTTTACCATCACTAGACTTGCTGTACAAGAAATGCTAAAGGGAGTTCTTCAAGATGAAATGAGAGAACTCTAATTAGTAATCTAAAAACATGCAGAAATAGAAAACTTGGTGGTAAATAAGTATATAGTTAAATTTCGAATACTTTGATACTGTAGTAGTGGTGTGTCAATTACTTATATCTCCAAAATAAAGGCTAAAAGAAACACACTAAAATATGTATAGCTCTAACAATTTTAATGGGTACACAATATAAACATATAAAACATAACACCAAACACATAAAATAATGGGAGAAGGAGTAAAAGTACAGAGTTTTTAAATGAATGAAGTTACGTCTATAGAGCCTTGAAATAGACTTTAAAAACTGTATTTTATGTAAGGCTCATGGTAATCTCACAGCAAAAACTGATACACAATAGATAAAGAGAAAGGATTCAATAATGCTGCTGAAAATCTTTAATTCACAAAGGAAGACAGTAAGGGAGGAAAAAAGAAACAAAAGTTCTATAGACCAGCTAGAAAATAATGAATAAACATCCTTATCTATCAATAATAATTATCTTGAGAGAAAATTGATTAAATTCTCTAATAAAAAGATAGAATGAATAAAAAAGAATAGTTAACCAATTCTTTCTACCAGAGACTCATATATGAGTCACTATTATCAAAAAGTCAAACATGTGTGTTAATAGGATATGGAGAAAAGGGAATCCTTGTATACCATTCGTAGGAATGCAAAATGGTATAGATGGTATGGAACCAGTAAGAAGATGCTTCAAAAAGTTAAAAGTGGAACTAACAGATGATCTAGTAATCTTACTTCTAGGCATTTAACCATAAAAATTGATGTCATTGTGTTGAAGAAATATTAGTACTCCAATGTTCATTGCAGCATGAGTCAAAAATAGCCAAAATGCAAAAACAGCATAAATATCCAGTGACAAACAAATGGATAAAGAAAATGTAAATACATGCAATACAGTATTATTCAGCCCAAAAAAGGGGGAAATTCTACAATATGCAATGTCATGAATAAGCCTTAAGGATTTTATCATAAGTACAATAAGTTAGTCATACAAATACACTTTATGATTTCACTTCTATGAGATATATACAATAGTAAATTTCACAGCAGCAGAGAGTAGAATGGTAATTTCCAGGAGCTGAGGAAGGGACATGGGTAGTAACTGAACGATAGTAATAAAGTTTCAATTAAGCAAGGTGAATAATTTCAAGAGACCTGTTGTACAATATTGTATCTGTAGTCAACAATATTGTATTGCACGCTTAAAATTTTTAGAGGGTAAATCTAGTGTTAAGTGTTTTACCATAATAAAATAAGATAAAATTTAAAAGAATTTGATAAGTGCTCTTCAATTTACGTTTATTCAATAAATGGATGAACTTAGTCTACTATTTATACTGATCTTACCAACTGCTAATTTGAAAAAATTCAGTCTGTTAAAATATATAATTGCCATTCCTTATAGCTTACTCCTTTTAGCACATTAACACCATCCATATAACTTCATGCTCCTTATTTGCAAAATACCACTTCAATTAAAAATAGTGGCCAGTTGCCAGAATCAAACAGCAGTAATTGCTTGTCTTGCAACTGAATTGTGTAATTGAATATGCAAACCAAGAATAATATGCACAAGGGAAATATATCCTCCTTTAGTCTCTACTTTGTAAGAACAACTTAGCCTCCAAAAGTGAAATTCAGTGGTTTCCAAAATAAAAAATAAATGGCAGGGGAATCAAATTATATGTTGTGGTATTTAATAACCAAATCAAATAAGTAAATTTCTCTTCATTCCCTGCTTGTTTTTACTATTCAATGTAAGTTTTCTAGCTAAGTATAGAGTGAAATGCTATGTTAATATTTTCTGTAATTTTTAAATTATGTAGTCTCAGTACTATCCCCAGAAGAAATCAGCAAGCATATACAATCATAGCTCAACTCACGCAGTAGAATACTTGCAATCTAATGGAAGAGCATAAGAATTAGAGAAATGATTCCAAGATTTTGTTATAATCATAAGAAAACATGAGATATTTGAGGCTGATTAAAAAGGTTCACTCCGATAACATGGACTTCTCTTTGCATCTTAGCATGAAACACTGCACAGAACATCATAGGGCCTAGTAAATGTGTGATATAAATGAATGAATGAATCAATGAATAAATGAACGAATTTATCGAGTTACCATGAGTTATCTACATGTTGAGAAATGTATTATTTATATTTGTTGTTTGATCATTTTTTGTCTCAATTCTGTTCTTTTCTTTGGTTTGTCAATTCCTGAAACATTTATTGTCCAGGGAAATAGAACACATATGAAATCCTTTAAATACCTATTTTAAGCTGTGTTGATATAATTTATTAATAACTACTATTCATTTGAACACTTCCCTCAATATGTAGGTTCATTACAAAAACAATTCTAGGAGAAAGCTTGCTTGTTCGACTATTGGAGAGGAGGATGTGTCAGGAGGAGGGAGGAGGAGAGGGTGGGAAAGGTGACGTGTAGGTGGACCTGATTCAAGTGCGTTGTTTGCATGCACAAATTTACAACAATAAGCCCCATTATTCTGTATAACTAAACTTCAGTAATAAAAAACCCTGCTTGTTAATCACAAAATAATATTAGGGAATTTGCTTTTACTTAAAGGATATTTACACATGTCCATATCTCTTGATTGCATCAAAAGCTCACTGAGGGATTGACCTGTATCATCTAGGTTTCCTTCACTCTATGATGTCTGCACGAAGTTGAAATTGCCTAACAATGTCTATCTCAGAGCATGGCTCTGTCATTAAGAATCTCAGGACTATATTAGGTCACTAGAAGTTGTCCCCCAGGTCTCACTCTTTCTTTCTTCCTTTCTTTCTTTCTTTCTTTCTTTCTTTCTTTCTTTCTTTCTTTCTTTCTTTCTTTCTTCCTTCCTTCCTTCCTTCCTTCCTTCCTTCCTTCCTTCCTTCCCTCCCTCCCTCCCTCCCTCCTTTCTTCCTTCCTTCCTTCCTTCCTTCCTTCCTTCCTTCCTTTCTTTCTTTTCCTTATTTTTTATTTCTTTATTTATATCTTCATTTTTCTTTCCTCTTTGTTTTTCATTTTGGAGAGTTTTTCTTTGTCATGTCTTCAAGTTCACTCATCTCTTCTGTGATATTTGAATTAATTCTTTCTCATTACTTTTATTTTCTCAGACATTATAGTTGTTATTTTTAGAAGTTCCATCTGGGTCTTCTTTATAACTTCCATCTCACTACTCATCATGTTCAATCATTCTTTAGCCTTTTACAATATATAGAATATAGTTAAAATAAGTATTTAATATCTTTGTCTCCTATATTCTAATGTCTGTGTCAGTTCTGAGTTGGTTTTGGTTGAACGACATTTTTCCTCTTTATAGGTTATATTTTTCTACTTCTTCACCTATCTCACAGGTTTATAGAATCATTATTCTATGTTAGACATTGTGAATTTCATCTAGTTGAGTAATGAATATTATTTTGTTTTAATAGTTTTTTCTTGAACTTTGTCCTGGGACACAATTAACTAATTATGAAGTGTGATATCCTTTCAGATCTTACTCTTAAGACTTCTTCAGCAGTACTAGAACAGCATTTATTCTTGTTGCATTAATTTCCCACTACTGATAGAAGACCTTTCTGAGTAAGCTATCTAGTCTAGCTCAGGACAGGTCTTCCTCCTAGCTGTAGGTGAGCTCTAGCTACACAGCCAAAGCTTTCTTGTAGTTTTTTTTTTTTTGATGCATTGTAATTTTACATCATATTGGGGTACAAAGTGTCAGAAAAATACCTGCACATAGCTCTTGGTGCCCTCTTTTGGATGGTTCTCTCCTTTATCTCAAGTAGTTCCCCAAAATGTCTGCTGACCCCTGCTCTTCTGAAGACCAAAGGATAACCTGCTGAAAACCTCCTCTATCTGTTCTCTTTCTCTCTGGTACTTTGACTTATAAACCTGAGCTGTCTTGGTGTCTTCAAATACTCAGCTCCATTTCCTTAACTCCGTGAGTGTTCTGGACTGTATGTGGGCGCACCCTTTATGAACTGTGACCTGGAAACTCCCCGAAGGCAGTAAGTCGTGGGAATCATGTAGGCAGACACTTGGTTTTCTTCCTGTCTCTCTAGGTTCACTGTAATTCATTGCCTAATGCCTGATTTTTAAATATCATCACTTCATTCATTTCATCCATATTTTTGGTGGCTTAGGTAGGAGGGAAACATCTCATCCCAGTTACAACATCTTGATCTAAGGAGGAAGTCCAAACTCAAATGTTTAGATAATTGCACCTAGAAATTGAAGGAAGAGAAGTGGGATAAAGGTGATGGCCTGAATTCTTCCATGTTGCAAAAGAAAAGAAAAGATGATGAAAAGCCCATGAAAGGAACAAAGCAAGAGTGCTTTGTTGGGAGCCGACTTAGATTATGGAAAGCAACCAAAACATATTCATTAACATTCCACACAAACAACATATTATATTTTAGGGCAGAGAGAGAGAGGTTAGTACAAACTGGAAAGCAGGTTGGGCAGTCCGTTTACCAAGGAGCTCAGGGTCGGGGTCTCAGGTTTGGGTCAATTGTGAGTCTGGTCTGGGTCTTCAGGCTTGACCTTAACCAGAGCTCAACCGGAACCAAAGGTGAGGACTTGCCTGATGCCTTCCAGAATAGCTGGCCCAGTTGGGATTCAGCCTCTATCAGAGGGACAAGGTGGCAGGGCTCCTTGGCAGAATAAGCTGCGGGTTTTCAGTCTCAGGTGCTGACAATTATACTACTCAGGTGGGTTGGGACTTGATGTGGCTGTCAAGGTGCTCCTGGTCAGCAGGCCTGGTGCCTAGATTTGCCTAGCATGCTCAGGCTTTGCACCTTGTGCCTGGTGCCTGTATGTTGCCCCTGATATCATGAGTGTGTTGTGCCACACCTGTGTGTGCTGCAAAAATTGTGTGCATGCATGCTTCTGATACCCTGACACTTATCAAAATGTATAACTACAATGCACCAATAAATAAATATATTTAAATAATAAAAAGAATTAGGCTTGCACACTGCACATCATGTGTAATCCACACCCAGGTGTGATTTGGGAGGTTAGTCCCTCTTTGACTTTAATGGAACCCCGTTTTTTTTTTTGTTTTTTGTTTGTTTGTTTGTTTTTTGCAGTACTGGTGCTGGAACCCAGGGGCATTCTACATCTGAGCTGCATCCCAAGACCGAGTTTTTTATTCTTTATTTTGAAACAGGGTCTCACTAAGTTGTGGAGGGCCTCACTAAGTAGCTGAGGCTGGCCACGAACCTGGATCCTCCTGTCTCAGCCTCCCAAGTACTGGGATTACAAGCGTGTACCACCACGCCCGGTTGGAGCCCCATTTAAAAAATATGTGTTCCATACAGATTATAGAAGGACAAAGGAAAAAGGAGAAGAGTAAATAACAAAGTCTAAAGGGAGTAACAAGAATACAGGGATAATGGGATAAAAAATGATTAAAATACCTCAGATACATTAGAGTTGGACAAGAAAGAAATTGTCCTTAGAATATCTTTGTGGTCCTAAAGTTATAGTATGTTTGGTAATAACATAGAGTTTTCTTATAACTGAGATGTATTAAACATTCTTTCAAAAACTTTAACTGTGAACTAAAAACAGGGAATATCACAGAGAATACAATGATATGAATTTTTTTTCCTGCTATTTATAAAGTAAGGGAAACTAGCAATTTGTATGTTGGAGAAAAAGGGCTAAATGATAAGATATTTTTGATGATAAAAATAGGATGATTATCAATATCAATATCTTATCAACAAGCATGATCAACCAGAAGAAAAAGATAAACTTTCATGGATACACAGGGGAAAAATCATCTGTCTTTGGACCAGAATTTTGCTGTTGGTTCAATCTAATACATATGTTTCCAAGTCTAAAAAGGAGAAAACCTTAAGAGGTAATTGATGAAGCAGGGAGACTATTTAGATCAAAGAGATAGTGTTTAAAGGGCTAAAGATAAAGTATGTTTTTATTGTTGCTTTTAGCTTGCTTCAAGATCTATTGCCTTTACAGTTGAAGAAAACACTCCAAAGGGGGCAATAATGGTTCCAAATGAAGACATTATGCTCTACGGATGCTGTCCTTTTCTATCCTCCTGTAAATGGTTTTGTGTTACTGATACTCCACACCGAATCGTACACCTTTCCCTGTGAATAATGCAAGCAGGCATAAGTGCAAGAAATAGAAGAGGCTGCTGTAAACAGATACTTCTGTTTCATTACTACTGTTTTATTAACAAATTACCTCCATTAAAAAGATTATGTGGTTGCAAAAAGCAATCCAGAATGAAATAGTCCAGTCTACATTTTATTTTGCAATGAATCGATTTGCCTGGGGTAGGTTCAGTTCCTCCTTGTTTTCCTGAGTGCCCTAGTCCATTTTGTATCTTGAATTGTGAGTGTGCACTCTCCAATAGGGCGTTGTGGATCACTGTTTCTAGAGGAAAAGGATGTTTCCCATTAAGTGCAGATGTACACATCTCCCTTCTAATGTGAAAGGGTGTGTGCTGTATATATATGGCTCACAATGGAGCCATGGGTGCCACAACACTATATCTCCTACTGTATAGTTAGTTCGTAACTCAATAGTTTGTGACAAAACAATTAGCTTTTTCAGCAGTCTCGACTCCAGAACTTACTATTAGCATCATTTTAATCTTAAAATAGTACTTTACTTTTGAATAATGACATATAACTCTCTAAATTTCTGGGGAGATCTGCACAGGGTCTTGTTTCAAAAAATTTTAAGTAAAGGGAACAAAATGTGGAAAATGCTGTGTGTTTCAGAGCCTACAGAAATTTGGGGTTATATGGGGATGTACAATTTTTCTTTAGGATATAATGGCCAGAAGAGGTTTATGTTTGTTTTCATTATAGAAACTTCAAAAAGGAAAATGTTGATAACATTAAATAAAATCTGAAATTGATTTTGAAGTGGGCCTGGCCGACAGAAACCAGAACTCCAATAATCACAGTGGCTAAAGGAGCCCAGCACCACACAAAGAGGACTCATGCCAATATCTTCCAGACTCAGGAAGTGACGGGGATTAAATAGAATCAGCTTCTAGTGGAATGAGGGCTAGGTATATAGTTGAAAAAATATTGATTTTATAAAACTTATTTCAAGTTAAACCTACCTCTATCCTTCTAAAGTTCCTTCTATTGTGCTTAAACTTCGTTTACATTGGCTATTTAATAAATTTTTTTAAAGTTTTATTAGTCAATGCTATACATACTAACTTAAAAACATAAGTAACTCCTATAAAACACAAACATATTTAAAATTTAGTTTTTATAAGGTTGAGGATTTTTGTGTATTTCTGAAATAACACATAAGTTGTTTCTTTTTTGAATGGACACTCAAAATAACAAATATTCATAAGAATTTGAAACATAAAAAACTATAAAACAAAGAATAATCATAAAACCCTAATAAAATGAATTACTGATTTTTAAAGCATTTTCTAAACACTCATTTGTTTCATAAAAGGAGGATTTTAGTATTTACGGTTGCCTTTCTTTCTCCCAAAATGTATCATTTTAAAGGGTGATTCTTAGGTAAGAAAGCAAGTTTACAAAATCTGCTTAATAATCCTTCCAAATTAGATAAAATGGAAAAGAAACGCACAAGCAAAAATGTCAATATCCATAAGCAATTGTCCTATCCCTTATAATTTTTCTAGATTTTCATTTACCTTTAAATTTTAGTAGTTTTCTTCAAATTCTTTCCTTTTATATGGTAGTATATTGTATTTGTATTTTATTTTCAATTATTTTATTTTATTTCCTATCTATAGATCAGCTGCCTTATAGTGTTTTATTTTTATACTTTAATTTTTTATTCTTATTTATTATTTATTTATTTATTTATTTATTTATTTATTTTGCGGTACTGGGGATTGAACCCAGAGGAAGTCTACTTCTGAGCTACACCCCTGCCCTATTTTTAATTCTTTATTTTTGAAACAGGGTCTCACTAAGTTGTGTAGGGCCTCATTTAGTAGCTGAGGCTGGCCGCGAACCTGCAATCCTCCTGTCTCAGCCTCCCAAGTACTGGGATTACAAGCGTGCACCACCACGCTCGGCTACTTTTACACTTTTAATTTATAATGTTGAGACTTTATCTTATATATTCGTTTAAATATGTGAGATAAGAAGAAAATGCAGCTTGTAACATAAAATCTTTCTCCAACACCATTCTTCAGACAATAGACCTCTTATTATTTTTTATTCTTTCCCAATTATGAATTTTGTTAGCTTGAAATATGAGAATTCTATTATGCTATGTTATGTTCTGCAATTGTTTATGTAATATAGTGATTTTCTAATACTTGAAATGCCTAGAAAATTTATCAGATAAACACTTTAGAAAAAAGTAGATAATCTTTTCAGATGTGTATGCATTTAAATGATTTTTTTCACATAATAACACCTAGCAGTTAAATTTATATTTATCTATATATAAATAAATACCTTCTTCTCATACCTAATATACCTCAAAATATTACATGGTCTCATGGTGTATGTCTATAATCCCAGTATGTGGGAGACAGGAGGATCACAGATTCAAGGCCAACCTCAGTAATTTAGCTAGACCCTCAGCAATTCAGCAAGACCCTGTTTCAAAATAAAATAAAAAATAGGGCTGGGGATGAAGCTTGAAGGTAGAATTCTCCTGGGTTTAATCCCCAGCACCTATATATGCATGTATATGTATGTCTGTGTGTGTGTGTATGTATGTATATATATATATATATATATATATAATTTCATTTTCTCTTTTTCTCTTTGGAGTGTGTGTGTGTGTGTGTGTGTGTGTGTGTGTGTGTATGTACTCAAAGATACAGAGCTTGAGTTGAGTTAGTGAATTCTATGTTTCTATTTTCTAATTTATTGGTTCCTGCTTTTATTTTTACTTTCTCAACATGTTTTTGTATGCTATTTTATAAAGCATAATCAAATTTGTAGTTTTCTAATTTTTGAATTTTTGTTCGAATTAAATATGAATTATTTGGTTTATTTCACCAGTTTTGAAATGTGATGTTGACATGTAATGTTTATTAAGAAGATTGGATTTATGTTTCAACTTCCTCCTTGAAACGTACAGTATTTTAAAAACATCCAAGGTATATATGATTGACTTAATCAAATCCTTTAGTTTGTAATTCATTATCATTAGCCCATGAGTACCATCTGCTTTATTTTGTTTACTTTTATACAATACAATGCATTTGTGGGAACTCAGCATATGAATTCCTTCCCTGTTTAGTTCCCTTTGCCCCCATTTATGTGTGTGTATTTGTGTGCTTAACATATAACATGTTGTCTATTTCTAAACTTTATCTATAGTTCGTCATAATACTATTCATGATCTTCCATTCAACACTATCACATTAAGACTGCTCACGTTATTGCACATTGCTATACTTATTCTCTTTTTCCTAGTGTGTAATATTCCACTGTGTGATTATAATGCAAATTCATTTTATTATGGGGTTTATGATGTTTCAGGTTTTTTTCCTATTCCAGAAAAAAATGCTTTTCTGAACATTAATTGTGCATACTTCCTGGTCTAATTTTGAAAGAATTTCTCTTGAATAAGTACTTAGGGGTTCAATTATTGGGTCACATGGGAAGCAAACATTTTTTTTACAAAACAATGCCAAATTGTTATTCTTAATGATCATTACAATTTGTGCTCTTGCCAGCACAATCAACCTCACTAAACACATCATCTATAAACCTTAGTCGTCAGACTCAATTTCCTCCTGTTAAAGGGAACTAAAATAGTATCTCAGTTATTTGAATTATACATTTTTGATTAATAATGAAGTATCTCATAGCTATTTTGAATTATACTTCTGTGATTGCTAATGAAATTCCACACATCTCCACATCTTATTGATAATTATTTTCTTGCAAAATACTTGTTCATGTCTGCATATTGTTTCTATTCTGTTTACTTGTTTATTGATTACTCTGTAAGATTTTTCATATACTTGGAAATGACTGCACTGTTGTCTATATATGTTGCAAATATTTTGTGTTAGTTGTGTTCTGCCTTTCCACTTATTCTAAAATGCATTTTCATAAGCTAAAGTTCTTAATTTTGATTTAATCATAATTTAAATTTCAACTATTTGTTTGTTAGTTGCCTTGTTTCTTATTTATGAAATCTGCATTTTCCGACTTCTCTCATGTAACAATAACTCCTTTACTCAATAGCCTGCCACACCATCTCTGGTCCTCATAAGTAGAGGTCTGTTTCATATTTCTGTATTCTTTTCTGTTAGTAACTGTCTATCCGTAAAGCACTACCAGGCAGTACTAATATTTTTTGTTTTATAGAGAGCTTCTAATATATTTCCGTTCCATTTTTTCTTTTTTCTGGGAAGGTTTGAGAGTTCTTGGCCTATTGAACTTTCATGTAAATTTTAGAAAGAGTAGAGTAATTTAAGAGGAAGCTTGTTTGAGCTACCTTTAATCTAGACTTAGGTAGTTGGACACACTTAAAATATTAAGTATTTCTATGCATGAAAATTAAATATCTCTCCAATTACAAAGTCTTCATGAGAGAGTCACACTGCATGATAATTTTATAGGATTAATGAAGGTGATCATTATTTAAAGTTTGTATTAAATTACAGTTATTATTCATGTAGTTAAAACAAAGACTTATGTCTAGATTTTGGTATTTGCTTTTATCTGTCAGTTTTGATGATTAGAATTTTTCTCTGTAATATATACATATTAAATCCATAATTTCACACATCATAATATATACATATTTATACACATATTTTTCTCATAGTATAGTTGTTTTAAAGAATCTCATCAATAATCTTTGTTTATATTTTACCATATTTATAACATCCTTGTGTGGCTTGAGTTATCCTGTCTCAAGTAAAAATATTAATAATCTTTGAGTTTCATCAAAGACTGTAGTTACTTCTACTGATATTAAGTAAACACAGGGTGGAGGTTAATACTTTCTTCTTTGAATTCTTCTCCAAGCAGAACTTAATCTGTTTTCTTAGTTTGCTTGTAGTAACCCCAAATCCTTGACCATCCTTGCATTTTAACTGTTTCAGGTGTATTTCTAAAAACAGCATGTGCAGTGTTTAGATTGTTATTAAAGATATTTTTGTGTTTATTTCTAAATTGTTATTGTCTTGGGAAGAAGAACTGTGCCTTCCATGTTTTATATCCCCTAAGCCATTTCCACGTTGTTCTGGACATTATAAAAAGCCTTTAAGACTTGTATTTATTAATTTTTAAATAGCATCTTTTATGAATGGTCAGTATGAAAGACTGTAATTTAAAATTCTGGGGATTCTTTGCCTTAGATATTAGTCTGCTATCACAATGACAGTTAACTTCTCCTAGCTACTCTTTCTCCAGCTGAAAAAGAAGGAAAACTGTGTTCACCTGTCAGGAAAACAGTCTGAGGTGCCGAGAGCGAAGGCACTTATAAAAATGCTTGTTAACATTATTATGTCTTCCATAAAAATTAGCACAGGTGCTACCCGATTTTCACAAAATAACTTCTCAGCGCCTAGACACCACTTATTCACCATAAAGGTCACAGCTTAAACTTCCGCTGAGATGGTATTAAAGCTTCACATGATTCCAGTCTAGCCAGGAACCAGAGAAGTGAACTAATTGGTTAAGTCTGCTCAAGGTGACAGCCTGCCGGCTGGCAGACAAAACATTTAGAAGCCAGGCTGAAAACGCTACATCTAATTTTGCCTAGGATGTAAGAAGAGATCCAGAAGACTGGTCTGTTTACTGGCAGGGCAGCATGTGTTCCCATGCTATCCTCAGATCGCTTATAGAAGGGGTGCTCAGAGAGGAAGAAGGCAGCTCCTCTCCATGAATCCTTACCTAATTATAAGATTTTGTGAGAGGTGTAATGTAAAATGTGACACAGAGAATGATCATATTTTTATCACAAAGGTAAACGTGGTTATTTAAATTTCTCTCTAACCTAATATAAAATGAAAGAAAGCAAATAGCACTCTACTATAATGCAGTACCTTTTTTCTAGTGTGATTTCCTAATAGAGAATTCAAACACTTCAGAGATACATTTCTTTCAAAAGCCCTTTGCTGTGCCCATGTACACATCTCATGTATTCTAGGGGTAGAATAAGAATATGTTGCAGACAGTGGGGGAAGCAAAAACTTAGACACATGTTAGTTAATGGCTTCACAAGGGCTTTCTACATTAGTCCAGAAAAAAGCTACAATATAAACATTGTCTGTTACTCTGCAGACAATGCTAATCCTTCCACTTAACCACCCATTTTATTTGATGCTTTGATTAGCAGTCCATATATATAATCATTCATTCGATTTTGAAGTTGTGTGGCCTCTAGTGGTATATGGAAAAAGCATACAATAAAAATATTACACTCCTTAATAAATCTATCTCCCAAGATTGAGAACTCTAAAAGATGCTCAGTATTATTTTAAGTTAAAACAATAAAACATACATTACTTTGATGTAATATGATGCTCTTATTTGATAATTTTAAACTTTGATAGCTTAGTTGTTTCAAATTTGCTGCTATCTCCACATATATATTAATAAGAAATACGTAAATATTTTGCTTTTCTTCATTTTGTTTTTCATATTTTTTCTGAGATCAGTGTCAATATTTTATAAAATATTTCCCAAAATTAGTAAAGATTAGTTTTCAAAAGAGTTTAATCAAATTTTTAAAATTTGCTTAGCAGCCTTGTAGACATTTCACCTTCAATAGACAATGAAAGTGTAACTCAAAAATCTGTATTTTCTAGATTACCTAATTTTTACCCACAGTTCTGAAGCAGTTGCAAACCATAACACTAGACTGGCAGAATTAATAAACTGATCACCAGAATCAAAATTAATGTCACTATGTATTTTTCAACATGAAAAATGTCATTTGTACCTTGGTCCTTGGTCACTCTGTGTTGAAAGACTTTAACTGTCAGGGTAATGAGGCTTGTGAGCCAACTTACTAACACATTCCTCAAGGAATATTGGAGTAGTTCATTCATATCTTCAAAACATAATACTCTTTCAATTTTATCTTATATTTTAGTCAATTTAATTTATTTCCTATTCTAACAAAGAAAAAATAGTATTGATTGTAAAGGGGACTCTAGCTAATAGAAAAAATGTGCAACTTGCCACAATAGGCAATTTGGCATTCATGTCTTTTGACATGTGGCACTAAACACAACACAGGGATTACCACTGGGACTCCCAGGATTTTTTGTGACATTTTCCCCTTATTTTAAAACCTTATAGATAGCAAACCTAAAATAGAAAGAAAGAAAAACACCGAAAGCAGATGGTAATATGTTCCACAGTTAAAGTATTTTCAAATTTATTACAAAGTATTTGCCTGCTGCTGGATTTAATTCACTAGACTACAGATTTCAAAGACATTTCCTAATTCATCATGTTTACTAGCACAATTCCCCTCAGGTTTTAATGAAGGAGTTTATAACTAGAGATTAGAAGATAAAGACAATGCTGTATTTAGTGAGAAACATGAAGTGATAAGAAAATACAAACTAGGTGTCTACAGATGCCCTTTTCAAGAAAAGATTATTCTGCAGCTTTATCACACTTACATTTTATAGGAGAGCTAAAGAAAATGAAGCATAGGAATATGTGAGCTATGTACTGGCAGTTACTGAAAATGGGTTTTTGATTTAGTTGCCAACTGAGAATTCGGAAACAAAATAAAACCCTTTCATGGCCATCAGCAAATACGACTTTCTAAATAAGAATAATGAATATTGTCTACATAAATGATTCCCATGTTAATTCATCCAAGATCTTTCAGAGCCAGAATAGCATTATTTTAATAGAATTCTGATGGCTCAACATCTAACATTGAAAAGTCACTTGTATGCACACATAAAGCCATGTTATATAAAACGCAGAGAAACATCATTCCTATGATGAAATTGACAAAGCCAAGGGTGAATACTCTTTGAAACAGGAAAACTTGTCACAGTTGCCAATCTCCTGCAATGATGATATTATGAAAGTATTTAATGGTGGGGAAAATTCACCTTTGTTTAATTGGAGAAAGTTTCTGGGTGCAGTAGGAGGGGTATGAATGGTGAATCTCAAGGAAAGGATATATGTAAGTCAGTAAAAGAGCCAGCTGTCATGCTTAAATTTTTATTCAAATTTATTCTTCTGATAATCAATATTTTGACCATGTTAATGTTTTATTTTTGAAAAATTGTTTGATGTAGTTATTTTAAAATATCAGCAAAAGTGGTGCATGTAATTCCATACCTGTAATCCCAGTACATGAGTGGCTGAGATAGGAGGAGGCCAGCCTCAACAATTTGACAAGTTCCCTCAGCAACTTAGACACTGTTTCAAAATAAAAAAAAAATAGGGCTGGAGGTGTAGCTCAGAAGTAGAATGCCCCTAGGTTCAACCTCCAGTACCAATAAAATAAAATATGTGCAAAATACATAAAGTAGTATGATTAATTTCCATATATGCAACAGTCAGCTTAACCCATGCTAATGCACAAATAATACAAAATTCTTTAGTTCGTTAGGGTCAAGATTTGGTTAAACAGAGGCAATATGAGACCAACATCAGAAATTTGTAAGCCTTTTTTAGGGGTAATGCTCAGCAATCATACTTCTATATCACAGATAAATAAACTCAGATATTGGCCATTAGCTTTGTTCTTCTGGGGGGTATTAAAATGTGCTGAAAGCATACGAGTTAGTTATCGACTAACTAAAATTTAAATATTATGAATTTTGGTCTTGACTTGACTGCTAGTATATAACATTTCTTATCCTTCCTTTTCTAGGGGGTATGTGGTATATGTATGTGTATGTGTGTGTGCTTAGATAAACTAATATTTGTACACATGGGCACAAATACCAGTTCACCACAGCAGAAAAATTATGGGAAATTTTTAAAAGTAAAATATTCTTAATGTCACACAATTTTCTTTTCAATTCCAACACCAGTGCTTAGTTTTCAACCAACCACTACACCCCTAAGAAGTCCTGAAACTCAAAGACTCTGCTCACATAACTTTAGAAAAGACTAGCCTATAGGTGTTAAGAGGTTCATTTTGAATGTAAGATAAATAGTGGCTTTAAAATGTGACCTTAGAGCTATAGCTGTGTTTACTAATTAATATAAATTTAATTAAAATTTAAAGTGATTTGAAATGCTTGCCAAGTTGGAGCAGATTATCTCTAAATGTTTAGAGATGCTTTATCTAACTTACTATTTTATATGGGTTTCTCCATCATTTTGCCTAATGGGACATCACAAGTGGACCTCCCAGTTTTTTCCTGTGAAGAGTTTGTATGCCATGTTTCTTCCAATGAATGTGAAATAATACAGGAACGAGTGAAGCGCAAGGCCTTCATCAAAAATGGCCAAATCTGCTGCCTCCCCAGTGGGAGAAAGTCTACGATGAAGCTCTGCATTTCAGATACTATGTATAGCCTTGGAGTAAACTTTTTTTTCCCTTAGACCTTTCTTCTTTGACAAAGTTCAGCTTGACTTTCTAAATAAGATTAATGCTTATGGTCGACACAGATTATTCTGATGTCAGTCAATGCACTGCTCTTTCCTGGGTTACTAAAACAATATTGGTACTGGCAGGTATAAAACACGCTTTCCAACACAGGCAGACAGTGAGTTCAGTTTGGACTCTGAATCCAAATTAGGTCCCATATTAATTGAAAATGGTAAAAACCTTTGCTTTAGTTTTCTAATTAAGATTAATGATGGTGGTTTGAAGAGCTGATACCAAGACCCTGGCATTAACAGCAATCATTTTTCAACTGTGGCAAACACGCTTTTCCTTTGCAGCAGATTTTAGTCCAAACTGGAATTGGCATATGGTGGTGGTTGGAGGACCGGAAGATGGTCTAGCAGCATTTCTTAAGACTAAACCACAAATACAATGAATACATAGACACTTCAGGATCCTGATTCTGGCAGCACATATCTAGTGGAAGCCCGTCCTCCAGAAAAACATGAGAAACAAGAGACTCCATGTTCTTAAATGTGATTCTATTAAAAGCTATAAATAACTGGTAAAAATAAATGTTCCCAATTAAAGTGCTTCTGGATATCTGTTGATTGTGAGTGAGATGATTTACGCAGAGTGCACAGCCGGAGCACAGACACACCATCTGGAATTACTAACCGAGAAACCCATAAAATCATCGATGTATTACATGACTTACTGTCAGGCCTCCATGGGGTTGGTATCATCAGACTCCAAAGCTTTGCATTTAGAGCACTTTAGAACTTGCTTAAGACAGAACATGTTTCATTCAAAAAAAGACTCTTTTTGGATTATGTTGTATATGCTCTGAAAAAGAATTCCTCAGAGCTAGATGAAAGAAAATCTGGGAAAATAGCAACCAGTAAGTTTTTTCTCCCAGCTGCTTTGTCAGTTTTAGACAACCACAGAAATTATACAGTGGATTTTGTTCCACAATCAGTAACACACGTCATGTCTGAAAATATAGACCTCTTTGGAAAGATGATTGCTTGGTGCCCTTAGGATTTGGAGGGGGTGGTTAACTTTTTTTTTTTTTTACAATTATATGAACACAAGAGAGTTTTTGTGTGCCAAGACATACATGTTCTTTAGGCAAACAAAAGAGGAAAATTTTAGCACATTCTGCATTAATAGGAGCAGAATTGAATTTGCCTGAGTTCTGTTTATGAATGGCATTATTTATACAGCTGTGAATTGTATTGAAACATGACAATGTGGGAAAAAAATCTACATTCATTGAATTACCCAGCTGACTTCTGCTTTTCCAATGCATACACACATAAAATTCAAAGCATCACTCTTTTAAAGTATTGAGTGTTTCAGAAAATATTTCGATCTTGTTTATTTTATGGGATAACTAATTTTGAAATTTGGTTTGATCTGTTGAAATTGATTATATACGTGGATCTATTTTATTAACAAATATTATCCTCCCTGTCAAGTGTGAAGACCTTTTTGTTCTTTAGTCCTCAATAAGGGACTCTTCTTCTTCTCCAAGTCTACAGTCTCTCCTGAAATGGGTTGGTTTTGAAGATACTGTGGAACATCATCTGAAAGCACATAGAAAATTTTCTAGCCATTTATCTTGAAATAGGAAGAATGAAGTTTTTAAAAGCTTTAATTCTTCTCTAAAGTAGAGGGCATAGCTAAATTCATGGCATTTTCTTATAAATCAGTATCAAAATGCTGTGATCTAAATGCATTTTCTCTATAATCATCGCCAATAGCCATCTCTGTTGAACAGTTTACTGAATGGGTTTAATCAGTACCTGACAATTACAAAATGTAAACAGGTATACTATGCACAGACAAGAGCACACAGAAGCCAGTGAGAGAGGGTGTTGTTCACCTGAACTTCATGTGGCAGCAGTGAGCCAATGCCTCTTCTCTCCATCTCCATCACTGTCATGTTCCATATATGCCAACAAAATGATTGTTCTTGTTCTCAAAATTCCAGATAACAAAGTTTCTATGCATGAATTATTGACAATTTATATAGTTAATTGGCAAAACGGACCATTAATCTATTGACTTGTTTTTTTTCGAGGAACTTATTTTTCACAATTATAGGGTTTTGGTTTTGTTTGTTTTGGTACTGGCGATTGAATCCAGAGGCATTCTACCTCTGTGTTACACCCACAGATCTTTTGACCATTATTTTTTTTTAACACAGTCTTGCTAAGTTGCTGAGGATCTCACTGAGTTGACAAGGCTGGCCTCCTATCACTAAGATCTTAGCCACCCAAGTACTGGGATTACAGACGTGTGTCAACACATTCACCTATACGGTCTTACTTAATAGACACTTGCCTTTATAAAGTTTGTTCTAAAACAACTGGGATTCTCTGTTATATTTTATTTCATTATCCAAAATGTCCCAAATTCCATACTCTATAAACTCTGTTTTGCATAGTTTCCTAATAATGCTATAATAATTTCCACAAATTTATTAGCTTAAAATAACACGTATCTATTACATTGTGGATCAATATATCACAAGTCTAACGTGTGTCTTACCAGACTAAAGTCAGAGATTGGAGAGGGCTCCATTTTTTATTTCCATTGGCTTCAGGGCAGAATCTGTTTCCAGCATTTTCCTGTTTAGCAGGTGGCCTCCTTCCTCCAACATCAAAGCCATAAATGACACATCTCTCAGACCCCGACTCCCCTTATTACAACTCCTTCTCAGACCATAACCAGGAAAATTCTTTGCTCTTAAAAATTCACATGAATAGGCTCTGCCCACCATATGGCCCAGAATAGTCTTCCTATTTCAAAGCCCCAATTTTAAATAATATCTACAATATCCCTTTGCCATCTAAGTAACATATTTATAGGTTTTCAGAATTAGGATGTGAATATTTTGGGGGTTTATCATTCTTCCTAGCACACCACCGGAATAATTCTTTTACATTTAATTTACTCATTTGTCTATCTGTCCTCAGATCACTACACAAAGTGGATGAAAAACACAAAGTCTTGTTAGATGAACTGGAAGCTATTTGAGGAAGATCAGCACGTAGAAAAGTTCACTGCTCTAATTTTCCAAGAAAAGAGCATACTTTTGCTGTATCTTTAATACCCTAATTATTTTAGCTATGTGCTTCCAACTAGCAGCTCAATCATTTGGAGATACACAAGTGTTGTCCGTGTATCTGCAGTTACTTGGACAAATGGAGATAAATTGCCTTTAATGTCAAGGCCCTGCTTCTCACTGGCATCCCATTTCTGTTTTACTGCATGTTTTTTTCTGATCTTTTCAGTCTTATTTTTCTGGAAGTTTCATGGAACATTATATACCTGCCTATTTTCTCTAATCTTTAATTTCGTTTTCCTTGGGTTTGTTCCTCTGCCTGGCTGAATGATCTTGAACTTAATATCTAAATATTGTCCTCCAAGCATTACCTGGATGTACTCTGCATTTAATACCACCCATATAATTACAAACTCTAGCTCTATTGTTGTCCTTTTAAACAGACAGTGCCTCTAAAAGTAATAGATGTCACTCACATATTAGGATAACTTGAAGAGGGTTTTGTAAAGAGATTATAAATGTTTCAGAATACCACAGAGATTATGAGATAACCCAGGGCTAATAAAAGCAGAATTGTCATCATTCCCATGGAGGTCCAAAGGATCAAAAATCAGAAATGTTTATCAGAATGCACAAGGTGAAATGAATGGGAAAACTGTTGTCAGAGGGCAGTGAATTTTAATGTGGCTTATAGAAAACCCAACGTGAAGCTGCAAAAAGGGAGACAAGAGAAAATAAACACTTTCCCCTACTAAACCCTACAAGAAACCAGACAGACAGTTGCCATGGCCCACGCACATGAGACAACTGATGTGGATGGCAGACTAGAAAGAATGGATGACAATCTGAGAGGTACAAATGCACATGATATAACATTGTTCCCGTCTCCACAAATTTTACTCATGTCTCAATCTATTCTCACACTCCCTGAGCTCTACCTAGTCCCGAACCAGTAAATAAAATACAAATAATATTAGAATCGAAAAATATGTGATATCTGTTCAATATAACATGTAGTGGCTGATGTATCTTAAACATGCATCTTCTTCAATTTGATCTTCTCATTAATATTATTGTAAGCTGAAGATGAAAGGTGGTCTATCCTATAACAGGAGTAACATATCCTCAAAATTTTGTTAGATATGTACACAAGACTTAAAGGTTAATTGCCTATTTACTTAGATAAATAGGCAATTTATGACACCTTAAGTGTCACAGAACTCTTGTGATATAATTTTGAATAGAGTTGGTTTTCTTATGTGAGAAATGAGAGAATAGTGGAATGGGGGATCATTGAATATGACAAATGATACTTTGCCATCAAGATGGAAACATTTAACTGAATTAGTTTCTAGAAACTTCAAGTGAAAATATTTATCAGTGTTTTTATTATTATCATTTTCCATAGCAAGAATTATATTTCACTCATTTTTAAACTCCTAACAGTCAAACTGGCCAGTATGATCTATATAGAAAATATTTTCCATAGAAAATATAAAAATGCATAATATTTGTTTAGGTACCAATTATATTTTCTATATAGATGATATCTATAGATGAGTTATTTAATTATATATATAATTATATAACTTGTCTTGCTTATGTTACACAGATATATATATATATATATATAATTGATGTATTTCTGTTAGTTATAGATATTGATTTCCCATACCTACCAATGCAGATGTGCTTCAATATTTTATCAAATTCTTGCTCACTTCCTCCTAAATTAAGAAGACTGTGTGGCCTGTTAGATGCATTCCTTCTTTACCTGATGTATTGAGAGATTTTTACCATAAAGAAATGTTGAATTTTTTCATATGCTTTTTCTTTATCTATTGAGATGATCATATGGATTTTTCCTTCATTCTATTAATGTCATGTGTCCCATTTATTGATTTACATATGTTAAACCATCTTTGCATCCCTGGGATAATCCCCACTTTATCACCATTTCTATCCAGAAGAGTTTGAAAAAGAGTCTATAGCTAGAGTAAGTTCTAGCCAGAGCACAATTAAGCAATGGAAAGAAATAAAAGGCATCCAAATTGGAAAAGAAGATATTAAATTGTCCTTGTTTGAAGATGACATGATCTTACATGTAGAAAACTCTGAAGACTCTACAAAATAACGCATAGAAGTCAGGCATGGTGCTGCATGCCTATGATTCTAGTATTTGGGGAGCTGAGATAGGAAGATCACAGGTTTGTGGCCAGCCTTAGCAACTTAGCGAGGTCCTAAGAAACTTAGTGAGACTTTGTTTCAAAATAAAAAATAATATAGGTTTGGGGGTATAGCTCAGAGGCAGAATGCCCCTCGGTTCAATCCCTGTGCCACAAAAAAGAAAAGAAAAAAAGACCCATATAACTATAAAATTAATTCAGTAAATTTAAAGGTTACAAAATCAACATACACACTCACTAGCACTTCTATTCACTAATAATGGACTGCCTGAAGACAAAATCAAGAAAAAAATCACACTTAAAATAGCTCCAAAAATTAAGTAAATTAAATCAAAGATGTAAAAGAAAAAAATCCAAATAAATGGAAGGATATACTGTGCTCATGGACTGGAAGAATTAAAATCCTTAAAATATTCATACTGCTGAAAGAAATCTTCAAATTTAATACAATCCCCATCAAATATCTAATAATATTTATCACTAAAAATGAAAAATCAATCCTAAAATTTATATGGTACCACAAAAAAAAATCCAAATAACCAATGCAATATTGACAAAAAGAGCAAAGCTGGAGACATCATACTACCTGACTTCAAAATATATTACAAAGATAGAGTAAATAAAGCAGCATGATACTGGTATAAAATCAGGTACAAATACCAATGAAACAAAATAGAAATCCCAGAAATAAATCCAAAAATATATAGCTAACTGATTTTCACAAAGGTGCTAAGAATATATAGTGGAGAAAGGTCAGACTGGTCAATAAATAATGTTGAGAAAACTGAACAGCTACATGCAAGAGAAATAAATTTGATCCTTAAGTCTAATTTCATACAAAAATCAACTCAAAATATATTAAACACTTAAAGTTAAGGCCTGAAACTATGAAATGTTCAAAAGAAAGCATAGGGTAAAAGCTTCATGACACTTCAATAGCACAGGCAACAAAAACCAAAATAGATAAATAGATTGCATCAAACTAAAGAATATTTGCACAGCAAAGGAAGCAATCAACAGAATGAAGAGACAATCACAGAACAGGAGAAAATATTTACAAACCATACTTCAGATAATGGGTTAGTATCAAAATATGCAACGAACACAAACTGCTCAAAAACAAGAAAACCATTAGCCCTATTAAAAATGGGAAAGGACTTGCATAGACCTTTTTCAAAAGACAAGGTATACGAATGGCCAACAGATATATAAAAAATATTGAATGTCTCCAGTTCTAAGAGAAACACAAAACCACAAAGAAATATTGCCTCACACCTTTTAGAATGGTTATTATAAAAACATGAAGATAAGTTTTGGCATGGATGCAGAGAAACAGGAAGACTTTTACCCTGTTGTTGGTATTGTAAATTAACACAGTCATTTTAGAAAACAGTGTGAAGCACTGTTTAGGAAAAAAATAAAAATAGAACTACCATATGATCCAGCAATCTCACGTCTGGTTATATGCCCATAGGAATTTAAATCAGTATTTTGAGGACATGTCTGCACTTCCATATTCACTGTAGCATTATTCACAACAACTATAACATGGAAATAAACTTTTAAAATGTGGTGTGTATGGACAATGGAAAATTATTCAGCCATAAAAAGCATGGAATACCTGTCATTTGTGACAACGTGGAGTGGATGAACCTAGAAAACATTATGTTAAGTGAAGTAAGCCAGGCAAAGAGAAGATATTCCTATAATCTTATTCACATGTGGATTCTAAAATAGTCGAGTTCACTGAAGTAGAGAGTAGAAAGTACCTGAAGCTGGAGGACCAAGGAAAGGGGGTACCTGGGTCAACAGTTGCATTTAGATAGGAGGCATGTGTTCTGATGATCCACTGCCCAGCAAGGTGACAGCCGTTGATAATAATGTATTCTATATTTCTAAATTGCCAGAAGAAATGATTTCAACAAATATTGTCAACAAAAAGAAATGATATATGTTTGAAGGATAGATATGCTAATTATTCTAATTTGATCATTATACTGTACATACATGTATTGAAAAGTAACATTGAATCACATAAATGTGTACAATTATTTGCCAATTGAATATAACTAAAACCTTTAAAAAGAGATTTATATCTAGTACAGTTATTGATTAGGAAATTCTTATTTAACAAAAGGTAGACTTGATGTTTTTGAATGTCCGGTTTCAAACTCTTGGCTAAAACTCCCCAATCTCTTTCCCTTTAGTCCTTTCCTATCTTCCTAGGTGATAGTCCATCTTTCTCTCTTAGTCTTTTCCCATATTGCTAGGTGATAAGCACTTCATTGCTTAAGTGAAATAGGAGAGCGTTCATACATTCAACACTGTTCCGCACCATCAGTGCATCAGCACCTCCCAGTCCTACTGGTAATTCACTTGCATGCCTCTCTACCACTAATGTCATCTTCCTAGTCCTAGTCACCATAATGTCTCACTATCAAGTCAGACTTTTGCAAGAAATCTTATATTTTATCTCTCCAACTCCTCTGTGGCCCTTATATATTCCATTCTTCCAACAATTTCAGAGTTATCCTTTATAAAAGTAAATTAGACTATACAAATTTACTGTTTAGCATCCTTTCATTATCCACACTGTGCAAAGCCTCATTAAGGCTTCTGCCTGTTTCCAGACCCCTTTGATAAGAGTACACTCTCTACCGTAGTGTTTACAACCACACTGACCTTCTCTCTCATACTTTCTATACCAGCCTCTTTTCTACCTCAGATCCTTGTAGTTGGTGCTCACAGACCCTCCCTTCCACCTCCATCTGCAAGGATGCTTTTCCTTCAGCTCTTAGCATGTCTAATTCCTTATTTATCCCTTTAGTGTCAGTTCATGTGGAATGTCCTCAGATATACTATTTCAGGCAACTATATTGATAAATACCATCCACCTCCACTTCTACCATAGTTAATCCTTACTATAACACTATTGGCAACACTTATCATTATTATCTAAAATTATACTTTTTCTCTTTTCCTCTTTCTTCTGAACAGGCATAGGTAGTCCACCCAGGTCTCATCCTGGGTCCTCACGCACCAGGTGCTTTCCCTGAATTTTTGTTTATGTTATTTGTTATGTGTGTAATGTCTGGTCCCATTCAGTTGAAAATGATGCTTGAGGACCAGGAGTTGTCTGCCAGTGAATCCTCATTGCCTAAAATAATAGAGAAAATATCTGTGACATTTTAAAGTGATCCAGAAACTATTTGCAGCATTTTAATAGAAACAAATGTGGTTTTCATAATTCAGTGCATTTTTATTTTGTTGTAACTGTAGCAATAATTGTTCCCAATTAATCCTTCGTTTATTACAAGAATGGGTAACTGTGAATTCATTCATTTAATTGTTCTCAGGATGATGATAAACTCGTATAAATTTAATTTCCAAGCTTCTTTTCAAACGGCTCCTTTGAATTATTTGTATTACTCACCTGAGGCCTAAGTTCCCCATGGGTAAAAAAGTTAGAGTCCGTTGACTCTTTTGTTCCAAAGTTACTTTCCATAAATGTCATACACATTCCACTGGCACATTATGCTCTGTCTCTCTGAGAGAATTGGTAGCTTTTAAAATTGTAGGGGAACACATTTTTCTCTCTGAGCCAGCCATCAAACACTCTTAGGTCCAAATAAAGAACTGGTCAAATGAGACATTTAATTAATTCCTTTTTCCATTTATTCAATCACTTTCACAAAATTTACATTGGATTCTTACCCTGGTACAGTCACTGTGGTATGTACCTGAGATGGAAGTAAACCTGGAATCTTCACAAATGGATACTGTTTTCATGGAGTTTATAGTCTATTATGGGAAGCAGACATCAACAGCATAATTGCTCAAATAATTATTTAAGTACGTGGTATGAAACATGACTTAGTTTTAGTTCCTGAGAAAGTTAAAAAATTAAGCCAGAAGTAACAGCAGTTGGAGGGAAAATTTGACTTGGCAAAAACAGAGAAAATGAGTGGCAAAGCAACTCTAGTAATTATATATGTATATATTTTATTATTTTACACACATTTTGCTTTTAAATACCACATAAATTATATAATACATTATACAACTTATATGTACACAATATATACATCATTATATAACACATCATACAACTTATATATACACAATATATACATCGTAATATGTAATGTATAAATGTGAAAAAAATCAATATGTATTTATTACAAGGAGTGAAGTAGTATTCAGTTATGAGCAGATATTGATAGAGCTTGAAGAAGAAAACAGTGAAGAAGAGAATTTTAGTGCTAAAGATATCATAAATATAAATTCTCCACTAACCTTTTCCTTAGTTCATCTACAAACTCATTACCAGAAACTGCAATCAGACTAACTGGGCAATAATCCCTCATTAGGAATCTACATAATTTTCTTCCTATTGTCTGTTCTCATTCATTTTTCTAGCAGAAATGCCCTGGGGGAGGACAGACATCCTAATTCTCCAATCTCAAATCATTTTTGGAAGTTAGCAGTATAGAAGCTACAATAAATCATAGTGACTTAATCCCCCTTTCTTTTTTCAATCACCTTCTTAGCCTGACTATCCCACTGTGGCTGTTCCATATTCAATTGGCTTAAATACGCCCTGCTTCCATCCACCCATCTCTACTTCCTTGTACATTGGATTTGAGTCTTGATACTATTTATATGGTTTGTGGAAAAGTACTACATGGTGACTTAGGATTGGAGAAAATTATTTAACATCTGTGCTTCATTTTCTATTTCCCCATCTGTAAAACTAGATGTCATAATATTTATCCAATACTGCACAGAAGTGATATAAGAATTTATTCATGTTGGTAAGGGACATTGAGATGCAGGGCACAGCAGAAGTATAAAGTGCTGTTATTATTCTCTGACAGGCCGGTCAAGCTCTATAAATAATATGGTCAGGCCCTGAGAACCGTATTATGGTCTATAATGACTTGCAGGTGGGCCTCGGTCAAGAGACGTGGAGCTCTCATTCTAAAGTACCATGTCACTGAGGCTGTGTAAATGTCATCGTGCACATTTTGTGGTGGTAGCCTTTCAACTCCATAACTCTGAAAATTAAGATTTTACTTTTCCAGCACCAATGAGAATGTACTGTGGTGAGAATACGAATTCCATTTTATAGTAAGATTTGATTGTGTGGCTTTGGAGGAAGCAGATTAAATGATTTTCTGGTGCTCTGTCATTAGAAAAGGAAGAGAACAACCACAAGGAAAAGCAACTTTTTAAAAGGGCACAGTGGGACCACAATGAGTAAAAATCTTATGGTTAAAATGTGCAGTTCTATGGAAAAAGTAGAGAATCAAACCAATAATCTTAAATATTTTTAAAGTGAAGGAATGGTGTCCCGTGGATTTGGTGATCATCAAAGAATACATTGTTCAACCTCTCTATCCTCAGTCATCCTTATTATTCTACACTTGTGCAACTAAATAAATTTAACCACTTTTTCAAACCTCATTTCTTTTTTTTTTTTTTATGTTTTTATTGG
>PVJS01020012.1:0-33084 GCA_004027185.1 Glis glis | reverse complement strand
TGCCGACACAGCAGTTCGGGTCCGTGTCGCGCGTGGAGCGAGTCGCTGCTCGGCTTCTCTGCTACTATTCTGCTGCTGTTGGGTTCACAGCAGGTCGCTGGCGTCTCCGTTGGTCTTGTGTAGAAGCCACAAGGCTGGTGGCCGCCGGTAAAGTCCTGCCGAGGTGGCGCCGCTGCAGCTGCTTCAGCCGCTGTCGCCGCCGCCGTTTGGTCTGTCAAGTGTGTTGGAGCCGCTGCTCGCTTTCGTCTCTGCTGACCTGCAGCTGCTGAGCTTCCCGCGAGTCCCTGGCTTCTCCGCCGGCGGCGCGTGGAAGCCGCAATGCCGGTAGCGGCCGGCGCGGTCCGGCAAGATGGCGCCGCCGCCTTCCCTTAGGTAAGGCGTTTGGCGCGTTTTACTTTCCTCTGTTTTGTCTTCTGGCTCTGATTTCGTCGCGTTTCAAACTTTTCGTTGTTTATTTCAAGTTTGTGTTGCTTTTCATCTGTGGAGAGGTTGCTTTCACAGCGAATGAGGTGTGCGTCTCAGAGAGATCATAGCGTGGTGTCTCCCTTGGACGCCATCCTAGTCCAATATTATTAACTAAACCATAAACTTCATTTGTTCTCACTTGCTTTCTCCTATGACCTTTCTCTGTTTAAGAACCTAATACTGGGCACCACATTGCATTTAATCTAACTGACACCTATTGTAGATATTCTTTTAAACATAAAATGAACAAATATATGACTAGCAAATCTAATATTTTATGATGCTGTATTGCTTAATTTTGCTAACACACTAAAATTAAATTTGTCTAACTTGATCCTCTGTGTATTATTTCCATTGGTCTTGTGTTGTTTTCACATCTGTTAATTAGATTCCCACCTTTTGTCTATTATGCTTTGGCTTATACTTGTCCAAGAGGACCTAACAGGATCTACCTGGCTCAGGACTTGAGCTCAGTTGAAACTCTAAGTTTTTATTTGTTAATTATCAATTTAGTTAAAAGAAAGACAATAGCTAAATTGCTAACTCCTGCAGCATGAGACTCACTTGATGTGGAGCATCGAATTATTATGCATTAGCTTTATAATCCCCCCAAAGAAACATATCTTACTTTGTTTCATGCTATTCAAAATATTGTCACTCTGAGAACCATTATAAATATGAGTCTTAGAATGTAAGATGAAATCATTTAAATTCTCCCATGTTATAAAGATAACTGGATTGGGAAAATAGGGATATATACCACCTAAGATCTCTCTAAATTAAAATGAAGTATTGTCAAACTGAGGACCTCAGGACATGAGATTATTATCCCCAAACAAGACTTCCATGAAGGAAAAATAAAGGTGGACTTATCTTATTGCCTTTCCTTTTTTAATATACTTTTATTGGTGCATTGTAATCACACATCATAATGAAGTTCAGAGTGATAGAAGCACACATGCACATCCTATTTTGCTTTTATATCTAGGAATTTAAAGTTTATTAGTTCATTAATTTGTTCAACAATTTCTGGATTTCTGATTTGTCCCCCACACTCAGCTATGTGCTGGAATAGTGGAATAATTAAGCAATAATAACTAAGCAGAATAGTGTTAATGGCAGAAAGAAGCAAATTTTAATCTTTCTGATACCTACATTCATAATGAATGGAAAAACTTATTCCTGTTAAATATTGTTTGTTTTGCTCTTAATGCACCTTGTTTTTAATTTGAATGTCATTTAAAGGTTACTTTTTTAGAGGTACTTTTTAGAGGTATTTAGAAATTCTAAGAATTAGTTGAATTATGTTTTCAGTACCTCCACTGTCAACCACTTGTACTAGAGGAATACAATTTTTTTTTTTTTTTTTTTGCGGTACCGGGGATTGAACGCAGGGGCGTTCTACCTCCGCGCCACGCCCCCGGCCCTATTTTTTCTATGCTTTAGTTTTGAAACCAGGTCTCACGAAGTTGCGGAGGGCCTCGCTAGGTAGAGAGAGAGAGAGAGAGAGAGAGAGGAGAGAGGAGAGAGAGAGATTGATCGCACGCGCATGCGCGCTGAGGCTGGCCGCGAACCCGGATCCTCCGGTCTCCACCTCCCAAAGTACTGGGATTACAAGTGTGCGCCACCATGCCCGGCTAGGAATACAAATATTTTAAGATGCTTCCACTATGTTATTGGTCATCAGTTACTCTGTTTTTTATACTTTCTTTTAATCCATCAACAGGTATAAGAATGGCAGTGGAGTTATCATAGTGGCCTTTCATAATGGTGCTTCCTGCTAGTCCAGAACAAGAGTACTCACAGCAGAAAAGCCAGTAGTATGTTCAGGATTCTCATTTGCTGCGTTTATTTTCTTTGTTGCTTATTACTGAGATTTCATAGATTAACCAGTAATGGTAAAAATAGAATTTTTAGATAATTTGAATACTAAAAATAAGGAAATACATATCTGTTAGCATATTCATGGTTTATTTTAAGTCTTTATTAATATCACATCATAAATTAATCAGCTTGAATATTCTCCTCTAAAAGAAGGTATTGTAAGAATGTTAGCCAATGACTTATGCATATATGGTATGCCACTACTCTGAGATGGAATAACATTTGTGCACATTGCACTGATTATATAGTCAATACAGAGTACTCTGAGAAGGTGAAGGACACATAGCTTATTGGAGGAAATGATTGTGTAAGAAGAAATGAGGGCTTATTGATAACTAATTTTATTCAAGAGTTATATAGAATATTAAATATAGTGTTTACCTTTCTGAAAGAATCATAAGCATTAAAAAGAAATATAACTTCAAAAAATTAAATTTGTAATAATTACATGTTTCCTTTAAATTCATTTATTCATTCAATATAGTTCTTGCCACAGCACTGAATCTCTCCTTTTGTTACTTCAGAGCTCCTAGAAAAAAAATTTTTGTGTGTGTGGTACTAGGAATTGAGCCCAGGAGCATTCTACCTTTGAGCAACACCCCCAGCCCGATTTTATTTTTTATTTGATTTGGAAACAAGGTCTTGCTAGGTTGATGAGAGTCTCACTACTTGCTGAGGCTGTCTTCAAACCTGCGATCCTCTTGTCTCAGCCTCTCAAGTACTGGGAGTACAGGTGTGCACCACCACGCCTGGCTCCTAGAAATTTTGGTATTAATTTTGTACATCTATTTCCTTATTTGCCATTCACTCTTCAACCCACTAGAACTTTATTTCTTTTCTTACTATTTTACTAACACTGCACTTGGTAGGTCCTTTTCTCAGTACACATCATCTTGACTTGAAATGTCCACTACTGAGATAATTAAGATTATGGGGTATGTCCCATTTTTTGTTGAACAAACTGAATGCTAACAGGGGAGAGTAAATGAAGACATCAGAGTATTATATAATCTTTTTTTTGTTTTGGAAAATCAGGTTACATTATTCACCAGAGAAGACCCAGTAACCAACAGCTTCAGAACTGGGCCCTGAACAAAGAGCTCACATGATTCTTATGCCCTTGGTCCCCTAATTTTGGGAGGGGAGAGGAAAGCAGGAGAGTTATTTTACCTAGCATAAGCAAGATACAAGAAGCAGAAAGGCTGTTAAAACACATATCATTCCCCCACACACACCTGTCTTGTCTCTCATCTTGCAAATGGCTCAGAGAGGTTCTGCCTTATTTACATTAGGGAGAGCCCCAGGGTTGCCTAGGGAATGGATCAATGAACTTTGTTTTTATTTTTCTTTAATTTTTTTAATTGGTGCATTGTGATCATACAACTTGATGGTTTTCAGGGTGGTAGAAATATACATACAAACCTCAGTCAATTAGCCCTCCCTCAATTCCCACCCCCATTCCCACCCCCTTCCCTCTTTCTCATGCTCAGCATATTAGTTGACTTTGATATATTTGCATATGTATATCCTGTGCATTAGGGTGTTTCCCTCTTCCTCCTCCCATCCCCCTCAGTTCTCCTTCTTTGCTCACCCGAGGTTTTCTCCATCTTTGTCTGGAGTCCCTCTTGTGACTGACTAATCTCACTAAGGATAATGTTCTCTAATTCCACTCACTTTCCTGCAAATGACATAATTTTGTTCTTGATGGCTGCATAAAATTCCATTGTGTATGTGTCCCATAGTTTTGTAATCCATTAATCTGTTGATGGGCATCTTGGCTGGTTCCATAGTTTAGCAATTGTGAATTGTGTGGCTATAAACATAGATATGCATGCATTAGTCTGTTAATTTGGTTTCCATTCTTTTGGATAGATACCTACAAGTGGTATTGTTGGGTCATAAGGGAGGTTCATTCCCAATCTTCTGAGGATCCTCCACGCTGTTTTCCAAAGTGGTGGCACTAATTTGCAATGCTACCAACAGTATATTAGGGTTCCTACTTCTCAGCATCCTTGCCAGCATTTGTTATCGTTTGTGTTTTTAATGATTGCCATTCTAATTGGGGTTAGGCGAAATCTCAGGGTAGTTTTGATTTGCATCTCTCTCATTGTTAATGATGCTGAACATTTTTTCATACACTTATTGGCCATTTGTATTTCTTCTTTTGTGAAGTGCTTATTTAGTTCACTTGCCCATTTTTTGATTGGGTTGTTCGTGTTCTTAGTGGTGAGTTTCTTGAGTTCTCTGTATATTCTAGATATTAGTCCTTTATCAGAGGAGTAGCTGGCAAAAATCTTCTCCCATTCTGTCAGCTCTCTGTTGAGGTTGTTGATTGTTTCCTTTGCTGCACAAAAGCTCTTCAGTTTAATGCAATCCCACATATTGATTCTCTTTTTAACATCTTGTGCTTTTGGGGTCTTGTTGAGGAAGTTTTTGCCTGTGCCTATGTGTTGAAGAGTTGGACCTATGCCCTCTTCAAGCAGCTGCAAGGTCTCTGGTATGATTTCCAGGTCTATGATACCTCTTGAATTGACTCTTGTGCAGGGTGAGAAAGTGGGGGTTATGTCCATTTTTCTACATGTGGTTAACCAGTTTTGCCAACACCATTTGTGGAAGAGGCTATCTTTTTTCCAGTGTGTGTTTTTGGCTCCTTTGCCAAAAGTCAATTGGCTGTAAGTGTGTGGATTTGTTTCAAAATCTTCTATTCTGCTCCATTGGTCTGTCTGCTTTTGTGCCAGTACCATGCTGTTTTTATTACTATGGCTTTGTAGTATAGTTTGAAGTCAGGTATTGTGATGCCTCCTGCATAGTTCTTGTTGCTGAGAACTACTGTGGCTATTCTGGGTTTTTTGTTGTTCCAAATGAATTTAAGGACTAATTTTTCTATGTCTGTGAAGACATAGACATAGAATCCGCAGTTGCTGGATTCATAACAGGTCGCCGGCATCTCCATTGGTTTTGTGTGGAAGCCACAATGCTGGTAGCCACTGGTAAGGTCCTGACTTATATAATCTTTAGAACTTTTGATTTTACATAAATTGTATCTAATTCTTAGTAGGAACAAATTCAGATTAAACTTCAGCATGCAAGAAATTTGAGGGGGAAAAACCCACAATATGTTGGAATTATACCTAAACATAGTTCCCAAACCCTGACCAAACAAAATGCTTAGAAAGTTTCTAATGACTAAAAAGGAGGTGGCAGCAATTGAACAAAAAAGAAGACAAGATCCTATCTAGAGAGTAAAGAACAAGTTGTTCACTCTAGTAAGTCTGATAGAATAATGGAGTTAGTATAAGGCTTATGTCTGGGTGTTTTTTGTATTACTTTTACAAGCCCTAAGCATAAGACAAGATTAAGAAAAAAAGTTGTTTCCAAGTACCTTCTTTTTTTTTTTTTTTTTGCGGTACTGGGGATTGAACCCAGGGGCGTTCTACCTCCACACTACACCTCCGGCCCTATTTTTTATCCTTTATTTTGAAACCGGGTCTCACGAAGTTGCAGAGGGCCTCACTAAGGGGAGAGAGAGAAAGAGAGAGAGAGAGAGAGAGAGAGAGAGAGAGAGAGAGAGAAGGAGAGAGAGAGCGCTGAGGCTGGCCGCGAACCTGGATCCTCCGGTCTCCGCCTCCCAAAGTACTGGGATTACAAGCGTGCGCCACCACGCCCAGCTCCAAGTACCTTCTTAAATGTTCTCAGTGAAGGAAGATTTTTTCCTACCATTGAATTTGAGTTCTAAGTTTTTTTTTTTGGCTCACTTTTAGATAATAAGCAGTCCTCAACATATTTTAAGGCCCCCAAACACTGTCTAGATTCCAAAATTGAAGTGTTGTTTCTTACATAATAATCAAAACTGAATTTAAAGTTGCATCTTTTACCCTCACTGTTACTGCTGACTTTAGGTGTCAGTTTAGTAATCTTAGCTTTAGGACAATCCACATTTGGAGCATGGGGGTGGAGGGAAGAAAAGATAATAAGAGCATTCTTATATGAATTTGCCTTCAGTGAGCTAGATTTGATTTCCCAGGATTGACAGATATTTAGGGCTAACTCTCTCATGGGTGTTTTTGTGGGTACACGGAAGAGTCCCATCACTGGGAGAGGGGTCACTCAACTCTGGTTACCTAGTAGACAGTAGGATTTTGGGTGGTGAATATAGACTCTCTACTCTTACTACCTATAGAAAGATATCGGGGATCTGCCTAGATCCCATCCTTGTGAATGGGACCTTTGATCCCTTTCAGTATCCCCATTGGGTTGAATCTAAAGCAGACTCTACCTCTTACCCCACCCACCTCTAGGCCCTGGGAAACTCCCATGTATACTTTACCTGGGCAAATTTGGAAGAGCAGGACAATCCCAAAGCAATAAAACTCTCTTCCTTCACCACCAAAGTAGTAGGTGAGCCAATTTCTTTACCTCTTCATTTCTCTGGACATCCAACTGAAAGGATAAGATTGTAAGCTCTCTTGGTAGGCTTGTTGGAGATACCTGCCCATCTTAAAGAGCATGAAGAAAGGGATCAAGTACCCCCTAGTTTCTTCTCATTGAGACTGAAAGACCTGAGACGTCTATGAATTTTGTGATGATTTCCTTTATAATTCAGGGTTTGGGTTTGGCCCCTCACTTAATGTGAAGTATCTATTTCATCTTGATGCGTCAGCTGGCATGTTTCATTCAATAGCCATTTCCTTCCTGGAAATGTGAAATTTGAGGCCAGAATTGAATTTTACTAAAACATGAACACACTATTTTCTATTCTTTCCTGCTTCTAAGAGATCAGAAACTCATCATTTTGCTTTTCTTATATAATTGTAATTTAGTATGGGCGAGGGGCTGGAAAAGGCATAAATATAAATTTTTCTCTTTACAATCTTTCTATTATAACAACCTATATTTAACAACCTGTGTTTGGGGATGTTATCTCCCACTTTTTTATCCTCTTCTGGAATGTAAAGGAAATAATAATCCTTCAAGTAAACCTGCAACGGTTGATCTTGGACTGTGAGAACAGCTCTCTTATGTGACATTAATTTAAATTTGGACCTTTCTTTACTTGCTGTATAAATTGTTTCTATGACAAGAATGATTATATATGTTCACTAATGATAACATCTCTTGCATGAAATGTTAATATTGTCAATTTTGCTATGTCAGACTCCTGACAGAAAATTCTCTCACAGATGTAAGGTAGTTTTTTCTTTTTGTCAAAGAAAAAAATGGTGTCTTGTTAGTTGAAGAACACTTTTTCTTAAAAGAAAATGAGATCTGAAAGGTATGGAAATTACAGTTCACCATGGAGAAAAATCAGTAACTACATCAATTTTACATTACTTCCTTCTAAGATATTGAAGTGTTAGAACAGGAAAGCAAACAAAGATCACTCATAAAACATTCCTATAAGGCAAGATATAAAAGGCTATAGCAGAATTAGAATTAGATAAAGCATATCTAATATCTAAAACTGAGTGAACTTGACCTATTTTATTTTACACAGTCACATAAGAATTACCTTTAAGTAAAAGCTATGACCCATCCAGCCCAGCATTTACCAAAAAGAGCAGTCCAAACATGGATGGAACTTGAGGATATTTTGTTAAGAGAAATAAACTGGGCACAGAAAGGAAAATACTCCATGTTCTCACTCATTTGTGAGTTTTAAAAGCTGATCACATAGACATAGAGAATAGAATAGAGATCCCTAGAGGCTAGGAAGGGTGGGGGGGCTATATTGACAGGGTGGATAATGGGTACTAAAACACAATTAGAAGAAGGTAAATAGTTCTTATATAATATAGCACAGTATAATAACTATAGTCTACAAGAATGAATTATATATTTCAAAATAACTAGAGGGGCAGAGTTTAAAGTTCTCCAACATAGAAACAATAATATTTGAGAAGATGGAAATGCTGAATATCCTTATATGGTTGGGCAACACTGAATACATGTATTGAATTATGAACTGTACCCAGTAAATAAGTACAAATATTATATGTCAATTTAAAAATAAAAACAAAAAATTGAAACTAAACTAAATTAGGGGATCTGGGGGTGTAGCTCAGTGGTAGGGCATGTACTTAACATGCACACAGCCCTGGAGTCAATCCCTGAAACCTAAAAATAGTTTTTAAAAATTTGATTTAATTTCAAAAAACAACAATAGCTGAAATTAATAAAAACTGCTATGCTAGTCTGAGAAGTTCAAGTGGAGTCGTTGGGTGGTCACAACCAGAAACCAAAGTCCACTGAGTTCCTTTGTTTCGTCACTTCTGCTTGTCTTAAACACATCCAGTATCACTTTATGTCTTATTAGTTAGGGCCACAGGGTTGGTTTTGGGGTGAATCACTGTCTTTTGTCTTATGGTATGTTGGTATGTTTGGTGAATATCTTGACTTAGTAATTTTGTACTGTGCTAATTTGACTATAGCTATGTGTTCCAGAATTTCCTTCCTTATTGTAGTTTCAATTTTGCTTTGGCCATGTGGGAATTTTGCCTGATATTTGGAAGAGAGAGGGAGATTATGCTCTGAAGATTGGCGCAGGGCCCCAGACATTGCTGTAATCTGTACTTGCTTAGGTGTGGGTGTGAGTGTGTGTGTGTGTGTGTGTGTGTGTGTGTGTGTGTGTGTGTGTGGTAACTGACATTCTGGCTTACTTCGTTCACATGGGACAGAGCCCAGTCCCACAGCTTCTCTAGCTTCCATGAAATCTACTTCAACTTCTCCAACTTCTGGGCTTGTAACATATGTAACATATGGCCAAAGGCACTTAGTTTTTTCTGTTGGTGACCTGCATCATCGGGGTTTGGTGTACTGAGTAGCCAACATGGTTCCAGTTCGACTCTGGGGGTTCCTGTGTGTTCTTGCTTTGTCCTCCTATATGTCCGCTCTTCTTCCTGACTGTCTCACCTGCTGACTACAATTTCAGGTTCACGGTCAGATGCAGAGACAATATCCTTTCACAGATTTCTTCACTGGATCCCTTTGCGGTTCCTTGTTTGTGATTTTTCTTTGATCCTCCAATGTTTCCTTTTCAGAGCTCTATTTCCTCAACATCTCCCACAATTGTGTAAATTCTCATACCTATAATAAGCTCCTATTTAAAACCATTTATAGTCTTCTGCTTCCTTGGTTAAACCCTACTTGATATAATGTCTACTCATGGAAAGGATAATGTCTTAGTTAAACCTCAATGGGAGAATTCTAAAACACCCCAGGTGAAAGATGTGCACGTGTGTGTGTGTGTGTGTGTGTGTGTGTGTGTGTGTGTGTGAGAGAGAGAGAGAGAGAGAGAGAGAGAGAGAGAGGATGAGAATGAGAGGGAGAGAGATACTGTGGATTGAACCCAGGGACATTCTACCTCCGAGCTACACTCCCAGCCCTATTTTTTTTTATTTTATTTTGAAACAGGGTCTTACTAAGTTGCTGAGGGCCTTTCTAAGTTGCTGAGGCTGGCCTTGAACCTGAGATCTTCCTGTCTCAGCCTCCTGAGTACTGGGATTATAGGCATGCACCACCATGCCTAGCTGAAAGATGTCTTTTAAACATGGCAAGGATGAATGTGTGTTTTGCTTGTCAGAACAGCTCAGGATGGCTAATGGGCTAGCCTACACCATGGAATGCAAAGGACCGTGGATATAATAGTATAGAGTCTCTTCTAGTTCATCGTATTCTCGTGCTATAGTTTGGATCTTAAACATCCCACAAGTTCCATGTGGTAAAGGCTTGCTCTCCAGTATGGCGTGCTATTGGAGGGTAGTAGAGCCTTTAGGAGGTGGGGCATTGTGGGTGGTCATTGATGACATGCACTTGAATGGATTGTGAGACCCCAGCCCCTTCTGCTCATCTTTTGCTTCCCATTCATGAGGTAAGTTAATTGCTCATCAATTAACTTCAACCACAATAAGCTGCCTTGCTGCAGGCCTAGAAGCAACAGGGCCAACCAACCATGGACTGAAAGGTATAAAATTGTGCGCCCAAATAAATGTTTTCTCTTTATAAGTTGATTATCTCAGGTTTTTGTTATAGTAATGGAAAACTAACAAATTCTATCTATATGCCCAGTGAAGTAAAATTAAAAAGACAACTAACTCAAAATGTTTCCTTTTCTTTACATATACTAAGCTCCTTAATCATAATAATCTCTACTCTCTTTGCTTCCATTTAATCATAAAAACAAAAGACAGGGAAAAAAAGAGAATCCAGAAGGCAAGATGTTAGGAAGTACCTAATTTCACTTTCCAGAGTTAAGTTTCAGACTATACTAAAAATTTGAAAGCTGTGTGTGCTCCCTACCCAAATTCCATGTAGTTATACACACAAAATGTTTCATGCCATTTAAGGGCATTCCAGGGTTCATGAAGCCCATCCATGTAAGCCTAAGGAGTTCACTAAGACTTCCTAGCCTTAGAGTGTATCTGCTAGTGTATAGGCCTTCCCAAGGGTACAGGGCTTCTGTCTGGGCTTGTTGCTAAACCAGATGGAGGAGTGACCAGTCCACATTTTGTTCCTTGTTTTTATTGATGACCTGGATTCTCATAATAGGTATTTCAATAACATGTTCAAGGCAAACTTGATTCTCCTTCCTTTTACCACTCCTGCAACAACATCCTTCTCCAGTCATCCCCATCTACTATCTCCTTTCTCCAGTCATCCCCAGTGAAAAACTGATCAAGCCCAAAACCTCAGTCAACTTTGATTCCACTCTTCATGGCTTCTCACATGCAACCTATCCAGGAGTCCTGTTAGCTAAATTTCCAAAATATTTCCCAATTGTAACCCCTTCTTAGGATATGTATTGTGATCCTTAGAGCAATCGCCAAAAATAATGCAAAAAGGGAAAATGAGGATCCTAGAAATTACACCACGTTTATATGCCTTCAATGTTTCAATTTTTATGTCCTAAGATAAATTTTTATTTTCTGTTCTTAAATGATAACAAAATATTTTCTACTAGTGATCCTTTTTTGGAAGGGGTAAGGACTAGTGATTTTTTTCTTCAACTTCCCTCATGAATTTTTTCTTTTCTCTTATTTCAGGGACAGTATTTTGTTCTTCTTTTACTGTGTTCCTAAAAAAATAATGCCGTCTCTTCTTTCAATTAGTCAGCAGTCAAGGGGTGCTTGTTTCCTCTGCAGGGTACTTATTTGTTTCAGCTTCATTTCCTGCTCTTTCCCCCCAAGGTCACTGAATCACATTTTGACAAATACACTGTTATTAAGGCTTACTAGAAGCAATTGGAATTGTAGCTATTTTAAATTAATGTCTTTCATTATAATGAGTCAGAAAGTCAATGAACTGAAAAATTATTCTTTTGTAGGTATTCAGCAGCATTTTTCATGAACATGTCCCTGCTGTGTGTAGAGTGCTCTTCTGCATTCTGTGGGGGGTGGTGACAGCAGCATTTCCCGGAGAAGGATGCTGTGTAAAGAAGAAACAGGCTAAGCACGAGTGTGACAAAACTGCCGCTAAGTGTTTGGAAGGCAGGAAACATAGGAACAAATGAATAGGCTACTGACCTGATTAAGCGAGAAAATCTGTATAGGTTCTGAAAGTACTTGAAGAGTATGGCTGATGGAAAGCTGAAAAGGTTTCTAAGAGGAGAAAATAGCATAGATATGAAATAGAAATCAGCAAAAAATATTTATTGGGTGCCCTTTGTACTTTATGCCAGTCACTAGAAAATGTAAAAATAAGGGTATTCATTCTATAAACTAGTAGGGAACATTACATGTTCTCATGGAAAAAAAAGACATGTTGTATTAATTCACAAATGAATGCCAAGAAATGTAGTGAACATGGACACCTAGTAATATCAGTAAAGCTGAATTATGTGAAAGGGATTTTGGAATGAGGTCAGGGCCTAAGGTTACAGAGAGAGAGATACTTTGTAATTTGGAGATGGAATCTAGGGACAAGGGCAATACATTGGAGACAAGATGATAGTGATGGGATGATGAATATCTTGCTGCTGGGATGCTGAATATATATTGGTGAAGATGATTTTAATGAAAATAATAGTTATGAAAACACACTTGCTTAGATGGTTTGTTTTTGATATAACAACAAATTAGATAGATCCAGGCATAGTGGTGCATGCCTACAATCCCAGTACTTGGGAGGCTGCGACAGGAGGATAGCAGGTTCGAGACCAGCCTTAGCAACTTAGCAAGACTTTCAGCAACCTAGCAAGACTCCATTTCAAAATAAAAAATAAAAAGGGCTTGGGTATAGCCCAGAGGTAGAATGTCCCTGGATTCAATCCCCAGTAAATCACACACGCGCACGTGCGTGCACACACACACACCCACCCACACACATACTATATTGGGTGAGTGAAGTAGTACGTTTATCTCTATAAATAACCAATTGTAAAATTTAAACTTCTACATGAATTTATCATAGCCATTTTAAAATGTGTTGTGTGCCAACACAACACTGCATCATCCTTCCTGACAAATGAAAAATCTATTTCAAATCCATTTCTCCTAGCCCTCTCTATAGTATCTGGCCCTATGGCAGTCCTATGCCTCTTCAACTATATCCTCTGTTTGGTTCTATGACATTATACTATCTTGGAGTTTTGTATAAGCTGATTGTTCTTTCTCTTCATTCTTCATTGATTTCATTTGCAGTTTTTGGACCTCTATATTTGAACATAGTTCCCTACATCTCAATTGTTTTTGTCAATGTATACCTCATAGCAACTACTTTTCTATCAAAATAGAAGCCTCTCAACCTACCCATAGTTCTAAATTTTAGATATTCCAGAAGATTCAAAATCAACTCTAATGCAACACGTCCTGAATTAAATTCATCTTCCTCACTAACCATCTTCCTTTCCCTCTTTCACATTTGTCAATGTCACCCCAAAAAAGCCAGTGTGCTGAAAACATTAGTTCTTTTTTATTTTCTTTCCAGTTCCTATCAATGTGATTAGTCAACTTTGGTCTTCCTGTCTTTGAAGTATTTCCGTCATTGTCCTACAAGTATTATTATGTATTTTTTGATCATAGAAAATAGATTACTTAAGAGATATGTTAGGAGACATAACTACAAAGACTAGCACTTTAGTCGGCATTCTCACCGCTATGACCCAAACACCTGACATGCAAAACGTAGAGGAAGAATTTTATTTGCTCACAGTTCTGGGGATTTCAGAGGTCATGTCACTGCATGGCCGACTTCAGGGCATTATGGTGGGGAGCAGAGAGAGAAGGTGAGAGTTTGTGTCAGCTCAGGGCAGTAGGGGAGAAAGAGGAGTGGGAAGCTGTAGCAACCTGCAGGGAAAACATTGTCCGTGGCCACACCTCCAGGGACCCTCCTCCAGCAACCAAGTGAGTCCTCTGAATAGGGCTGCCTACCCACACCGGGTATGGGAGATTTTTAAATCCAAACCATAAGCCAGGCGCAGTGGCGCATGCCTATATTCCCAGTACTTGGGAGGCTGAGACAGGATGATCATAGGTTTGAGGCCAGTCTCGGCAACTTAGGGAGACCTTCAGCAACTTAGCAAGACCCTATTTCAAAATAAAAAGGGCTGTGGTGTAGCTCAAAGGTAGAATGCCCCTGGGTTCAATTCCCACTACCAAAATGACAACAAAAACAAAACTAAACAAAACAAACCATAACAACTAGCAAAATCACTATCTATGTAGGTGATACCTATATATTCTTTCTAGATCTCATTCCCTTATATGCCTAAACCTTATCACTCTTCCGAATTCTGTGCTTAATACTTGCTTACTATTAAATTGCTTTATTATGTGAAAGTATTTGTAATAAGTATATGATTTAATTTTGCTTGTCTTTGAACTTTGCAAAAATGGAGTCTTCCATGATTTTCATTTTCATCTATAATGCATACAGCTGTAGTCTGTTCATTTTCACTGCTGGATAACATCTCATTATGTTGAATACGCACAGTTAATTTGTCTGTTCTCCTCTTAATGATCATTTTGATTGTTTCCATGTTTTTGCTTTTATGAACAGTGCTATAAAGAACACTCCATTCTATATCTCTTGGCAACCATTTTAAAGAGTTCCTTCATGATATATTTTTAGAAGTAAAAATACACATTGCAAGTTACCTGCTTGTTCAGATTTTCAAGATAGTAGCAATTAGTGTCCTAAACTAATTGTACCACATTCTTCCTAGCACTGTGCAAAAGTCCCGTTGTTTCATGTGATGGCTGATGTGCGTCAACTTGACTCTGCCGTGGTTTGCCCGGATATCTGGATAAACAATATTTCTGGTGGTGTCTGTGAGTCAGATTTTGTATGGGATTAGCATTTGAATTGGTAGACTGAATAAAGCAGATTGCCTTCTCCATCTTCCAATCTGTTGGGTGGGCATCATCCAATCCTGTGAAGGTCCGAAAAGAATATAAAAGGCAGATAAGGGAGAATCTGATCACTCCTCCTGCCTGTGTGGGACATCAGTTGTCTCCTATTGTCAGATTAGAGCCTACACCATCAACTTGCCTAGTTCTCAGCCGTTTGAACTCAGGTTCAAACTGTATCTTCAACAGTATCTTCAACTGTATATTCAAACCAGCCTCTTTAGGTGTCCAGCTTGCAGATGCAGACTGTGGGACTTCTCGGCCTCCATAATTGCATGAGACAATTAATTACACTATGTGTGTGTGTGTGTGTACATCTTTATGTGTGTGTGAGTGTGTATACATCTTTATGTGTGTGTGTACATCTTTATATGAAATATTATGTGTGTGTGTGTGTGTATGTATGTGTGTGTGTGTACCCTATTGGTTCTTTTTCTCTGGAGAACTCTGCCAATATATTTCATGTGCTCATCAACACTTGATACTGTCAGACATAGTTTTTTATCATATTGGTGCAAATTCATATCTAATTGTGATTTTAATTTTTTAACTTCCCTGCTTACAATGAAGTTGTGTATATGGTTATGTGTTGAGTCATGATTTATGTTTCCTTATCTATGAAATGTGTTTTTTAATTCTGTGCCTAGATTTCTACTGGGAGTATTTATCTTTCTCTTATTGATTCCATGGAGGTTCTCATGTCTTGGGATCCTAATCCTAATCTATTTGTGGTTGTATGTGCTGAAAATAGCTTCTTCCAGATTATAATTTTTTATATTTCTTTATGATACCTTGTGACTAACAGACATTAATTTAATGTCACTATACTATTAATTTTTCTTTTATGCTTAGCACTATTTATGTTTCATTTAAGAAATGTTTCCCAGCTCCCGAATCAGAAAGATATTTTTCTGTAGTTACTAAGTGTTTCGCTTTTCATATTTAAATTTGTTATCTCCCTGGGATTGATTTTTTTGATAGCATGAGTTGGAATCTATTTTTTCCATATGGATAATCAATTGTCCCAGTCTCATTTATTGGAAAATCTATTGTTTTCCTACAGGTCTGCCTCACCCAGTTGCTTACATGAGGTTTATAGACATATTTTTTCTAGAAATTTATTAAGTTCTTAAATTTATGGTATATGATGGCTCTTAGTATTCATGTATCTTTAACTGTTTTTGTATCTATGGTTATATACTGTTTTCAACTTCTAATACTGCTTATTTGAACTCTAATTTTTTTCTTGATCAGTCCGACCAGAGGTTGATTTATTTTATCTAAAGATCAGCTCTTTTTTCCCTATTTCATTAATGTGTATTTTTATAAAACCTCTTAACTTTTAGGGTTCTTTATTCTGTTATTCTTTTTCCATTGTTCATTTGGTTGCTCACTTCACCCATATCACATTTATAGCCTTTTTTCTTTTGGCCACAAGAGTAAAGCCATCTTTTTTATTTTTATTATTTTTTGGTACCGAAGGTTGAACCCAGAAGCATTCTACCTCTGAGCTACACCCCCCACCCTATTTTATTTTTTATTTTGAAACAGGGTCTTGCTAACTTGCTGAGGCTGACCTCTAACCTGGGATATTCCTGTCTCAGCCTTCCAAATACTGGAATGACGAGTGTGTGCCACCATGCCTGGCTATAAAGCCATCTTAGTGGCTTCTCACAAGTTATTTTTAAAAATATGTGTTTATTGGTACATCGCAAGCATAGATCATGTTGAGGTTTAGTGTGATAAAAATATACCTGCATATAGCACCTGGTGCGTTTTCTTCTGGATCCCGCCCCGCTCCCTCCCTCTGCCTGTTCATAATATTGAAATTGGTATTGATAGCTTCACAAATGTAAATAGGATTGTTTGAACTGTTTCCTCCATAGGAAAATTACTTTTAGTAATTATTTATTTTCTTGACCTAAAGTTTTGTTTTCTTAATCTCCTATTAGGAATTTGTCAAAATTTTCCTCTACTTCGGTGGATTTTTGCTGCTTATATTTTGCGACTATGAGCATTGTTAGTTGTATTTAAATTTAGAATATTTGTATCTTCTTCCCGAACTGAATCTTTTATCATTATGCAGTATTCTTTCTTCTTTTTCATGCTTTTTTGATTAATAAAGCTATGTTATTTTAGAAAACAACTAGCATTTGCAAGGTACATTTATTTCCATTCTTTTCGAGTTTCCCTGTCCTAATTTTTTGCATATCTTTTGTAATAGCACACAGCAGAATTTAAAATTACATCTTCCCCCCTTTATTTACAAATGAAGACAACTTATTTTATTATGATTGTTGACTTGATTCTTCCATCTTAAATGTGCTTTCTAGTTGTCAATTTTCTCTGTGCTTCCTTTTTCTTCCTGTCCCCTTGATTGTCTTATTTGTCAGTCTCTTTTTCTTATTCAATTTCGTATGCTCTAAGAATTCGTCTTGTTCTCTATTTCTGACAAATTGCCAATAAATTTTACCATACATATTTAACTTCACAAAATCCAAATTCCATATCTGTATCTCACTTTTTAACATAAATATTTAACAAAATCACTTCTCTCTTTCTCTTTCTCCTCCTTTTCCTAACTCTTTGATTTTTCTTCCTTCTCTATCTTCCTCTTCCCAAGGAGATTTCACTTTGATTAACCAACATTTCAAAGTGATTTAAAAGTGATGTTTGTTATCATTTAGCTGGGTTCTATTTGTAATGCAGGGTTGGCCCTTCAGAAAATCAGTCATATAAAGGATATTTTCTGTCACTGGCTTGAGGGTAGACTCCAAGAGGAGAATTTCTGGGTCGCTCATAAAATAGAGAGATTATGCCAGTTTTATTCCATGGTAGTTTTCCAGTTTTGTTTCTTATACAAACTCATACTCTTGACAAAATTATATGATGGGTTCATTTGCTCAAAAACTTGGTAACACTGTATATTACCAAATATTTTAATTTTTGTTCAGCTTTAGTTAGGGAAAAATATGTCATTTCCTTGAAATAATCTTTCCTCTCATTTACAGGGTATTAGGGATTACTCTTCTGTGAATTGTTAGTTGATGTTATCTGCTAATTTTTTCTATTAGGCTATTTTTCTTATTGATTTATGGAAGGTCTCTATTCAGGATATTATTCGTGTGTGTGTGTGACAATAATAATACACAACTGGGCATTCAGTAGTTGTTTCGTTATCTAATATTCTTTACAAATGCATCTTAATGACATGAGAAAATATTTGAGATAATAATAATTGAAAAAAGTATATAAAATTATGCTATGGTAAGATATTAGTTGTGTGGGGTTTTTGTTTTGTTTTGTTTTGCTTTGCAGTGCTTGGGATTGAACCCAGGGCCTCCTGCTTGTGCTTGCTAAGCAAGCGCTCTACCACTGAGCTATACCCCTAGCCCTCTTAATTGTATTTTAACCAGCATTGGTGCCATAGAATGTTTCTATCCCTCCAAAATTCAACTTAATCTCATACAATAGTATTAAGTGGTGGTTTAGGAGATAATTAGGTCATGAGTTCTCCTCCCTTGAGAATGGAATTAAACCTCTTAGAATGGAGGCTTCACATAGCATTTCCTCTTTTTACACATCCGCCTTTCACCATGTGAAGAATATCTCTACCTTGATCTTGGACTTCCCAGCCTCTAGAACTTTGAGTGATAAAGTTGTTCTTTATAAATTACAGTCTTAGGTATTTTGTTATAGCAGCACAAAGGGACTAAGACAATTGGGGGGAAAAGTCTGGGAAGAAATTCACCAACTATTCCTGCCTGTTCATATTTTCCTATATTTTCAACTTTTCATAAAGGCTTTGAAATACTTGTATACAGATACACTGTTCTATGAAAAAATAACATGCATTTCCACAAAAAGACTTTTATAGGAGTTATGTGGTTATTCAACAGAGAAATGAGAGCTAATTCATTTTAGAAGAAACTGTTGAATGGCCAATGTCAATTCAAAGATGGAAGGAGTTGCTTCCTTAAAGTGTGTGTGAGTGTGTGTGTGTGTGTGTGTGTGTGTGTGTGTGTATTCAAGGTCAAGTTAAATTGAACAACATCTTTGGTGGATGGGGGAATTCCTAGGGAGGGTGGGTAGTTCAACTTTTAGATGGGATGTTGGATTAGGTAAATTTCAATTTCTCTGCTAACTTCCAGAGTCTACGATTAAAGGTGGACTGATACAACTGGAAGTCTAGAGTAGAAAAAAAAATTGGTGTGGAATGGATTTGTATGCATCTTACCCAATCTGAGTAAATGAATCTGCTCCTTTTCTCAGTTTTGTTTTGTGTAGGAGCTGGTCCTGGACATGGAAGGGGCACAGAAAGGTATTCTCATGGCAGGACTAATCTTAACCATGTTACCTCACTAATACAAAGACAACAGGATAGAGATCTGATTACTGGTAGGTGCTGGGAGAAGTCCATTTTAGGGGAGACAATGAATGGGGTCGGGTTGTTGGGTTAGGCACTCATCTCACCCCACAGTCTCAGCATACTAGCTCAAAAACCTGCTTAAGGGCAAGAGGACCTGCTTAAGGGGAAGAAAGGCTAAAGCGGCTGGCTTTGGATTGCTTTCCCATTTGATCTCACTTGATCATTGCTATTGGGGTTCAGACATGGGGACATTTAAACACGAAGATAATCCAAACGATGTGTCGAGGCTGGAATTGCTGGACAATATTCAGGTAAGACATTTAAGGGGTTTGCCCAAAGTCTTCCTTCTACTGAAGGCTGGAGAAAGGTCTCTTCCCAGAGTTAAACAGTGTGTACTTTAGGTAGAAGCTAAGGTATGTTTGTGCGTGTGTAGGTGTTAGTGATAGTAATTTAAATGGTGCTTTGAGATTAGAAACTGCCCGGGAGCTTTAGGATTTTAATAGGCCCCCGGCCTTAGAGGAATTTTTCTCTGGTTAGAACAAGGGTGGCAGCTGGGTGCAGAGAAGGAGAAAATTGCTTGGGTATGTTGACTGACTACTGCTTAGATGGATATTCTCAGCGGAAGGAAGGAAGGAAGGAAGGAAGGAAGGAAGGAAGGGGAGGAAAGGAAGGAAGGAGAAAAAGAAAAGGAAGGGGAGGAAAGGAAAGAGAAAGAAGAAAGCAAAAGAAAGGAGGAAAGAAAGAAAAGAAGGAAGGAGGAAAGGACGAAAGGAGAAAGGAAGGAAGGAAAGAGAGGGAAGGAAGGAGAAAAAAGAAGAGAAAAAGAAGGAGGGGAAAGGAAGGAAGGAAGGAAGGAAGGAAGGAAGGAAGGAAGAAGGAAGGAGAAAGAGAAAGAGAGAAGAAAGCAAAAGAAAGGAGGAAAGAAAGAAAAAGAAGGAGGAAAGGACGAAAGGAGAAAGAAAGGAAGGAAGGAAAGAGAGGGAAGGAAGGAGAAAAAAGAAGAGAAAGAGAAAGAAGGAGGGAAAAGAAAAAGGAAAAGAAAGGAAAGAAAGAGAAAAAGGAAGAAGTAGCCGGGAGGGGAGTCGGCAGCCCGGGCACGGGCCCGGGAGGTGGGCGCCAGGTGAGGGCGGGGCCTCGGCGCCGCCGCCCACGGCCGCCGGGTCGCTGGGTCCCTAGAAAAGGCGCGCGCGGGGGCTGCGGGCTGACCGGAGCCCGCGGCGCAGCACACCCGCAGCAGCGCGAGCTCGCGCCGCCGCCAGGTTCCGCAGAGCCCGCTCCGGCGCGGGGACCTGGGCTTCCTCCCCAGCCGGGCGCCGCGTCTCCCCGCGAGGGCAGCCACGCAGGAACCGCGCCGGGACGCGCCCGAGCCTCGGCAGGTACCCCGATCCCGCGCGGTTCCCTCTTCTGCGCCCCGCCGGCGGGTCGGGAAGCCACCCTGAAAGTGAGGGTTAGAAAATCCACCGGTCCCACCCGTCTCTCCTTTTCAGAACTCGTATTTTACAAACTATCCGCTAGGTTTAAACAAGCTGCATACTTTTCGAGAGGTAAAACGACCTGAGCATCCTGTTTAAATGTGTACGTTTGGTTTCTCTCTTTTGCCAAACTTTTTGGGGAAGGAAGTCAAGGAGCATCTCCCAAACCAGCCTGCAGTAGTAGCTCTGTGGCAATTCATTGCCAGTTTAGTCCTTAACTTCCACCTCTGTGCTGTAAGTCGACTTACTGTGCAACCAACTGGCAGGGAAACTTCTTCAGAGAAGCTTTAGAAAATGTCAAGATTCTACTGAATGTGATTGGCTCTGCACCCTCATACAAGCTCATATCCACCTTTGTTTTCGTGCTCCTTCACACTTGTTTGGTAATCTAAGAGAAGCCAGAGAGCCACCAGACATGAGCGCTTAACAAACATTTTTCGGTGAAAAATGGAAGCAGTAGTAACTCTGAAATTTAAAACCATGTTTGAGAGATTAAAAAGTATTTAAAAATACTTTTACACGTAGAATGGGCTGCATTTTGATGCACTTGGCTTAAGTATGTTGTAAGAGGAGTCTTGGACAGGGAAACAGGAGACCTGAGAATTTGCTGAGCCACATCATTGAGAATTTTTCTCATCTGTGAAGGTAGCAGGTTGGAGCACATGCTCTAAGGTTTCTTCCAGCTGTAAAGGTCTGTGAGAAAATGAACCTATCACATCTTCATAAATATGTGTTGGAGTCCATTGATTCCCCAAGAATGTTTATCAGAATGTTGGTAATTGCATTGGAATTGGAATGTCCTTTTGAAGGGAGGTCTGAGCATCAGCAACTTAAAGGAAAACCAATAAATATATAATATTTGGCTTTATCAAAACTATATATATACATATTTATAATAGTCTAAGTTTAAATAGATCACTGAGTAAATAATTTTCTTTTTAAGTTAAAAATGTCCCCCTTATTTTTTTTTTCTGTACAGAATATGGGTTCTACCACAAGAAGGTGGTTCTACCTACCACTGGGCTGCATTATGCTGATCAGTCTGGTTAATGCTGATTTTCAGTTTCAAAAAGGAGTGCTTGCCAGCATCAGCCCAGGGATCACAGAAGACATTGATCTCCAGTGTTGGAATGCTTGCTCTTTGACACTGATAGATCTCAAGGAACTCAAGATAGAGCACAATGTGGATGCTTTCTGGAATTTCATGTTGTTCTTGCAAAAATCCCAGCGGCCTGGACATTACAATGTCTTCTTAAGCATAGCCCAGGATTTCTGGGATATGTACATAGACTGCTTGCTTTCAAGGTCTCATGGGATGGGCAGAAGACAGGTGATGCCTTCCAAGTATAATTTCCCACAAAAAACGACAGGAGGTAATTTAAGCGTGTATTTCAGAGAGTAGCAATCTAGTTTTATTAAAAATTCAATACTTAATCCTCCTTATTTTTTCAAATTTATCAAATAAGCTAGCAAATTTGTCATGTTTAATTTTCTTCCTAACATGTTAGTCCTTAATTTTCATTTTATTGATTTTATATTATTTAGAAATCAAGAGAACTGGGATCTATGAACACTTGGTACTAAATGATGTTGGAATATAATACATTTTGGTAGATCATTAAAACTATTATCATATTGCTTCCCATGATTAGCTCATAATAAATCCATTTAACACTAATTATTATGATTATATTTATTGAAGAATTTTTAAAACATCAGGCATGATTTTAGTCTTTTGAAATTAATATTTTCAATAGTGTTGTATAAAAAAGTGAAATCTTATGAGTCATATTAGGATAAATATTAATTTCTTCCCTCTAATCTTACAGGTCTGGATTTTATAAAACGTGAGTTTTACGTTTAAATGGGAAAATGCCGAAAATACCTCAAGCAAGATGCTACCAAATGAAACTTAACTCTGTCAGTATTTATGAGGTCAAATATGTTCTGTAGTATTCAAAATTATAATTTCTAATTCCTTAATATTGAAAGTTATAGTTTTGCTTTGTTGATATTGAATTGTCATTCCTATCTTTTCAGGTACTCTGTCAATAATTTTTTGTTTATAAACATCTTTGTAAAGTGCAAATGTGACATATTTTAATAGTCAATGGAGTAATATTGTAACCAATCTCATAAGGTATCTTATGCTTTAATGTTGACTTTAAAACTGTGCCCAAACTAATGCCAGAATTGTCCTAAAAAGTAATAGTTAATCTTGATGTAATGTACTGTGTGGCTTCTGACGTGCATTTCATCACCAAGCCATCTTACACATTAAAATATTTTTCTACACATTAAGGACTAAAAACTTTATGTTCTCATTTTTATTTTCTCAATTTTTAAAAGGGAACAACAAACAAAAAGGCAGTAAGAAACTTCATATTAGTAAAGTGTAATTTAATAGAATTTTTGTCTAGGTGTTAGCTCAGTCATTTTTTATATTACCCATTTCTATCTTATATCTTATTTCAAAAAGGACATGAAGCTTTAAAGAAATATACCAATGAGATAATACTAAATAGATGCGAAAATTGGAATGATGGGAAATGACAAAAGGAAGTCAATGAAATGCAGTTACAACTTAGGTTAATAGTTTTGATTGCATGTCATAAAAGCCAATACCTTTGATAAAGGGTACTTTTAAATTTGGTTCAAGTTTCCCATTTATCAAAGTGAACTGGGACTCATGAGCAATTTCAAGATTCACATGCTTACAGGAAAAAACAACCTTTCCTAGGACTAAGAACTAATAAGTTCTGACCTATAGGTTTTCATAATGGCTACTATGGGGTATAGAGCACTATTTTCAAGTATCCTTACAATGACAGATCTCCTCTATGCAAGCTGATACACCCCAAACTCAATTAGCCATAAATAGTTTTTCCAGGCATGGTGTTACATGCCTATAATCTCAGTACTTGGGAGGCTGAGACAGGAGGATCTCAGGTTCAAGGCCAGTGCATGATAACTTAGCAAGACCCTGTTTCAAAAATAAAAATAAAACAGGGCTAGGAGTATAGCTCAGAGGTAGAATGCCTCTGGGTTCAATCCCCAGTACCAATAAATAAAAAATTCTGATGCAGCTATATTATGGGGTTCATACACACACACAAATTTCAGAAGGGTATATGAACACCAGGTTAACAATCTTGAATGTAAAAAAAATGAATGGACCTTGTAGCATTCAGCTATTATTTTACAAGTATGATTTCATTTAACCAAGTTTTGATAATAACTGGGTAGCAAATAAGATGAGATATATATGTACAATCAATTCTTAGGTTGAAAACATTTTATTTTTCCAATTAAGGATGAATCTCTAAGCTCTGAAAATCAACTGGCTGGAGGGTAGGTATAATGTTCTCATAAAAATGACCAAATACCCAATAAGATGCTTAAAATTCATTCCCTGCTGAATGGGCTGAAGTGGTATCTAGAGGAGCTATGCCATGGTTTTCCTTAGAAAATAGTTTTATGTCTTTTACTTGTAATCTGTGGGCAAACGAGTCTCCAACGTTCAGTGCCATAAAGCAAAACAATGTGATTTTTGCCTAAAAATTGTTCAACCAGTTGCCATCAATCACTCATTGTTGTCATAAAAATTTTATTCCAGTGATAAACATTTTAGATTTAATCAATAAAATTAGTATTTAGCCTTCCAAGCAAAGTTAATTTACAAATGTTTTACTTGTTCTCCTAATATAATTTATATGCTGCCACACTGGATTGTTAAAAATAAGGACATTTGCTAAAATGTCTGTTTTTAGGACACTTCATCTTAAACCTTGTGCTGGTGATTAGCTATATCATGCTAAAATTCCTCCCAGTTTCTAGAGCAAATCGTATCATCTGTATAGAGAAAAACTTACTGTTTATACTTCTTTCATTCACCCAAAACTCTGAGCCTGAGGAAACTCTGATAATCAATCGAGACACAATCCCTGACACTCAGTTGTCATTGCAGTGGAACAAAGGTGGGGATAGAGTGAAATAATCCAAAAGCAGTTTTATGGTACCAAAATGTAAGTTTAAAAAAGTGGCCAAATAGGTGTTGAGTGGGATCCCTTCTGTTTCTCTTTTGCCCTATTCAAATTATGTGACTGTATTAGTCAAGAGATCTTAAAAAAACAACACACTCATCAATTCCTGTAGTTGTACTATAGTGAAGACTCGATTCCACATCTTAGGTTTCTGCTGAGTTTATTTAGCTTAATGCATAACCAGTTATTCCCCAGAGAACTTAAGGCTATGGGGGAAACAAAAGGTAGCAAAAATCTAATATTGCTCCCCAATTTTTCCTTTCCTTTCCTTTTCTATTTATTTTTCTGTGGTACTAGGGATAGAACCCAGGGGCATTCTCCCTCTGAGCTATATCCCCAGCCCTATTTTATTTTTCAGGGTTTTGCTATGTTGCTGAGGCTGGCCTTGAACCTGAGATCCTCCTGTCTCAGCCTCCCAAGTACTGGGATTTCAGGCATGTACCTGGCTCCAAAATATTTCTTCATAAAGGGATACAATAGGCAATAATTGAGTATCTATCACTAAAGTAGATTATAGATTAAAGTGGTAACATAGATTATCTACAGTTCAAGGAGATTCCTTCCTTCTCCCCCAGCAGCCCCCTGCAAGCAGAATGGACTTAGGGACATTTGTTTATACTCTGGGTTATAATGTAATATATTATTTGTTTTGTTGCTCATATTACTCCAGTTTTGGCCACTGGAGAACTCTATGAGAGATTCATCTTTTATATTTTGGCCGCTGCCTTAAAATCAGTCCTTTCTCTCAGGATTCCTAGTTCCTTTTATTGGAGAATGGTATTAGAAATTAAAATCAGGGTGCTGGGTCTATCTATTGAATTTTGACCTGATAGTAGCCAGGCCAGTTACAGATGTCAGGGAGTCTATTTTTCTTTGTCAGAAAACATCATTGACACTTCCTTTGACTATCAACTAAATACAAGCAATAATAAAACATGGTTGTTAAACTAATGTAATTTTTACACACTTGGAAGAACTGTGTAAAAATGAGAGTAACTGGTGTCCTTATACATGGGTCCTGCTACACCTGGAAATCTTTGTTCAGTTTGACAGGTTATGGTTTAGATAAATATTAGCAAATTGTAGCACTTCGGATGGAGCTAGCCACATTCATAACATTTGAAAACTATATTATCAGAAGAACTTAATCAGAAAAATGATTAAAGAAACTGGAAACTGGGGTGGATGAATGTCATAGCTGTTTCCTGTGATATAAAATGCACTCTTTTGCTCCAGAAGGCAGACTAAGGACCAGATGAACAAAAGCTATTTACCTGATTGCTCACTGGTTTTCATTGCATTTATGAGGAGGCACTAATTATAGAGTTTAACCATGGAATGAGCTCCTTCATGGTGAAAATATCATTACAAAGTTTTTTGAAGCTACTTTTATCTGTGCTCACTGAACTCCATCACTTTTCTTCTTGACTTTATTTAGATGATTAGTGAAAGTTTCAACTTGAAATCTTGAAATTTTGTCTTAACCGACTCATGGAAAAAATATACTGTCCATCTCTCAGTTAGGCAGGATAGGGTAGATACCATGTACCCTAGGGTTCAAGAGTAGAGTGTATAGAATGTGATGAACAACAAGAAGCAAAATACAGTTGGTGACACTGTCTGACAGATGGGTGATTCACTCGTTTACTCTGTAGTGACTGGAATTGTGAAATGCAAGTGTGGGTGAAATCTGTGTACCCAGTGCCAGCGTCTGTATTAAGCAATATTACCGCTCTCCATCAGTCTACATTTCTTCAGCTCTTAAACAACTGTTATATGTGGCAGTGGAAAGATCCACAGACATCACAGGTTATATTGATAGTAGTCCTAGTCACTCTAGAGATATCAAGTTGTACTATGTACAAGTGATACTCAACCAAGTCAGATCAATTTATTTCTACACCCTGGTTATATTCAGGTCATAATTTTTATGCCTCACCATTTTGGAGAAAGTCTGTCACCACTATAAAGTAAATATATCTGAACTACTTTAATGTGTTGTCCGTGGTTAGTATTACTTGTATAGTATTCTCTTGGTTGATTCTTCCTTTTGAGCCCAGTGCTGTGCTGCATTTGGAGAGCTCAAGGAAAAGGCTGCCAGGAGTTGAGCAGCCATTGCACGTAACCAATAACTTATTTACTGAGGGTTGATTACAAAAATGAATGAGATATGGTCTCTATCTTGTCCTTGGGGAACTTAGTCTGGGGAAGGAGCTTCTGGTCCACAAGATTGGGCAAAAATTCATTGTTCTTGGCCATGGACACTTTGTATCGATTCTGGATGCATCTGAGGTTTGCCTGGGGTATATATGTGCTTTCTGGATGGGCATCTCATCCTGCATGCCCCTATCCACATCCAGGTGCATCGGGCATCTCAGTAACTCTCTTTTACATGGAACCTTTATGCTCAGGGCTTTCTGTGAAGGAAAGGAAAAAAAAACTGTGCTGTCTCATATCTTTTTGTGGGTGATGGTAATAGGGCAAGGTATTCAAGAGACAACAAAGCCCACTGATAAGCTGATGTATACTGCCTGCCTCTGTGGGCCACAGGGGACTGGAGAGCTGGACCAGAGTGTTCAACCTGTGGCTGAACTGGCAACTCATTCTTTTCAGAACAATACAACTGCAACTTCTCCCCTCACTGAAGGTGCTACTGTCCTCACAGATAGGATAGTGGAGAGTTCCTAAAGGCATGTGAGGTGGGAGAGGAGGAGAAGGAAAAGGAGGAGGAAAAAGGAGGCAGGAGAAGCAGGGCCCAGAGGGGTGATGGAGTCTACTGTTATCTGACCATGAAAGTGAAATGTATGCATCTCTTCCCAACTCTGCAGTCAACAGCATCATGTTGCTAGCTTGAAACGGGTCATAGTGAGGGTATTTATACCATGTAAATTGGCAAGGGCTATAAATCAGGGCTTTTCCCCCATGGAGAGCCAGATGTTATATGTTTGCCAGTATACTGCTGAGTACTGATAAGCTGATGTGCCTAGAAACTATACTCAAATCCCCACTTATTTTCCTGTCTAAGAAACAGGTTTTTCTCTCCCAGCCCTGGACATGAACACATCTTTGTGGATCTTTGGCTGGAGGAAGGGTTTGATGGAGATGAAGACAAGAGATGGAAACCTCATAATGGCATCCAGGGACATGCACACATTTACTCTACACCCAGCAGTATGGCATCTATCTCTTAATTTTTGACAAGATGACTCCTCCACCAAAGGAAGGAAAACACACCTCAACTCTATCTTTTCCTTCCCCATTATAGAAGTATAGTATTAGACTTTGCTTTGCATATTTATACATGAAGATTAAAACCATCTCTATTTGTATTTTAATTACTGTTGACTTCATGACTAACATTTGCTTTTTATAGCAGACCCAACTTATTTTACTTGACCAACATATTTGTTGCTGCCTAGTGTTCATACGTACTTCTGATAACAGTATCTCAATTCCTTACTCCATTCATAGGTTTTGGATGGTATTGGTCTGCTTCTGGCTCCAGGAATAGGCAGTACTCATATCTTGATCAAAGTCATGGTGAATTGCTCAGGAGTAGGCATACGGCCAATGAAGAGTCCCAAGATACCGAGGCAGCTGTGGAAAACTGTTGAGAAACAGGCATTCTTCGCCACTGGATATGAACCTGAGAGAGTGTAAGCCAGGAGCTGCTGGAAAGAGAATGTCCCACTAATATAGTTTCAGTCTCTAGATCCAACAGTGCCTGCATTCAGTCCCTAGATCCAACAATGCCTGCAAAGTAAATTCCTCCTAGATCTGACAGATACAGAGCCTATAGATTATTTGGGGTTTTTCTTTTTGGCTGAACTATTTGGAATAGTTCACATGCAACAAAAAGAGTCCTAATAGATATAATATGTTTACAATTTCAGTTAAGAGAATTTTCAGTCTTTCCAAAGAAATTGATGACACCTTTTCTGATATTGTATTGGTGTTTTCAATAAAAATAAATTATATGCCATTACTTTTATTTTATAGTATTTACTAAAATACTTATTCTAAAATATTTGCTTTACATTTGTATATAAAGTTATATTTAGCTAAAAAGTATAAGTGGAATTTATTTCACAATGTCTCTAGAGTATATTAGCTAGGAATACTCTTTTTTGGCTCGTCCACGGTTTTACCAGCTTTCACCCTCTGTAGGGCTCCTCCTCGAATAGGCAGCTTTTTAAGGGCAATATCTGTACCAGCCAGAGGTCCTCCCACTAACCGGGCAGGAGTGCTTTCCACTGTTACTACCCGGCCAGAAGGCACCTAAAAAAGCAAAAGGTAAATATCTAAGTCTGTTTATAAATTTTTTGATAAGACAAAATTCCACTCATTTTTCAGCATACTTTGGAAAAGATGCAAAGTAGAAATATAAATAATTAGGGGGCATCATGCCATCATGGAACAATAAAGGCTTTGGAGCCAGGAAAAGTAGGTTTGAATTCTACTGCTGTTGCTCATCAGCTTTGTAACTGGGAACAAATTATGTCCAGCAGAGGTCAGCAGGAACACTGGCGTATGACATGGATCTACTTGCCAGGCAAAGGAGGCACTGCACATTTCCTGTCAAAGACACCTAAAGATATACACTGACTAGTGTTGGTAGCAACTTCATAGTAAATCTGGAGGGCTGGTTTACTCTGAACCAGTACTGGGTGAGGGTGGATGTATCTTGGAGATAAATATGCCTTGACAATGTGAAATTTGAACACAAAGAAAAAAATATGAGATGAAAGTCCCATAGACATAACATTTTAGAGACCCAAACTTATATCCATTAAAAAAAAGAAGTGGATCTGGGCGTGGTGATCCTAGTACTTGCTTGTAATCCTAGTACTTGGGAGGCTGAGATAGGAGGATCACAAGTTCAAGGCCTGTCTCTACAACTTAGTGAGATCCTCAGCAACCTACGAGACCCTGTTTCAAAAAAAAATGAAGGAAGGAAGGAAAGAAGGGAGGGAGGGAAGGGAGAGGAAAGGAAAGGAAAGGAAAGGAAAGGAAGGAAGAAAGAAAGTGATGTGAAAAAAATAATCTTACCGTTGTGTTAAGGCCTTTAATAACTGTCTGATGAAATATTGCATTTTGTGGTCGCTCCTTGTATTTAGAGGATTCTATAGCCTTTTCCTGAAGCCTTTTTGCTCTCTAAAGATTTTTAAATTAGAAAGAAAATTAAAGTAATTGCTATTAAAGTGTTAACTATGGTACTTATAATGAAGATACATTTAATTGTGTTCAGCTTATTCTTGGGCTGTTTACTAGACTGCCCTGGAATCTGCGTTTACTCATTTAAACTAAGAAGACAGTTACCAATGTAAGTTGAATTCCTTGTGCATTAAAGAATATACCAGACACCTAAAAAATTCCAGTTATTTCCAGAGTTACTGGCTATATATAAATAGAGTAAAACAGGTCCTAAGGAAATCAGATTTTGTTTTTAGCACATAATCTAATAAACTACTACATTTATATCAGGCTATTCATGTTCCAAATTATGTTGCATAAATTAAATATAATTCAGTACACTGTAATTTCAAACATTCAGAATAATATAAATTATATAATTCACTGCAGTTACATTCAAGCTCAATATTTTAGGCACTGAACAGGTGAAATGAGAGGTAACAAATGATCTACAGGGAAGGGGCTTCTTTTATTGGTGCACTGTTATTGTATATGATAGTGGAATTCATAGTGATACATTCATATACGCACATAACATTATTTGGTCTGTTTCCTCCCTCATACTTCCCTTTTCCTTCCCTTCCTCCCTCCCCTGATCCTCTTCTTGTACTCTAGTGGTCCCCCTATTAATTTTCATGAGACCCCCCTTTCTTTTTTTCTCTTTAACTTGCACATTTGAGAGAAAACATGTGACCTTTGATTTTCTGAAAGTGGTTGATTTCACTTAGCATTCTTCACTTTCACCCATTTTCCTAAAAATGACATAATTTTGTCTGAGTAAAACTCCATTGTGTGTATATACCACATTTTATTTATCCATTCATTTGTTGATGGACACTGAGGTTGGTTTCATAATTTAGCTATTGTGAATTGTGTTGCTAGTACCACTATAGTATTCTGACTTTAATTATTTTGGAAAGATACTGAGGGGTGGTATAGCTGGGTCATGTTATGACTCCATTCCTAGTCTTTTGAGAAACCTCCATATTGATCTCCAGAGTGGTTGCACTAATTTTATAATCCCTTCTTTTGTGGTACTGGGGATTTCACCCAAGGGCATTCTACCTCCAAGCTACACCCCACAGTCCAATTTTATTTTTTGTTTTGAAACAGGGTCTTGCTAGGTGGCTGAGATCTCACTACTTGCTGAGGCTGTCCTCAAACCTTCGATCCTCCTGTCTCATCCTCTCAAGTACTGGGATTATAGGTATGCACCACTACACCCAGTTTATAATACTTTTTTATACCTTTATTGGTGCATTATAGCCTCACATCTTAATGTAGTTCATAGTGATAGTGACATACATGCACACAGCACAATAGTATTTAAGTGTGCCTTTTCCCCCACATCCTCGCCAGCATTTATTATTATTTGTATTAGAATGACTGCCATTCTAATTGGAATGAGAAGAAATCTCAGTGTAATTTTGATTTCCATTTCCATGATTGCTAAATATGTTAGACATTTCTACTTATTGGCCATTTGTATTTGTTTGAGAAGTATCTGTTTAGTTAATTTGCCCATTAAATAATTGGGTTATTTTTTGTTTTAGTGGTAAGATTTTTGAGTAATTTATATAAGCTGGATATTTATCCTCTATCATATGAATAGCTGGCAAATATTTTTTCCCATTTTGTAGATTTTTCTTTATGCTCTTGTTTCCTTTGGTGTATAGAAGCTTTCTAATTTGATGTCATCCCATTTATTAATTCCCGTTATTATGTCCTGAGCTTTAAAAGTCCTGTTTAGAAAATCTGCCTGTACCTATATGTTGGAGTGTTGACCCTGCATTTTCTTCTAGCAGTTGCAAAGTTTTTCGCCTAATTTCTAGGTCTTTGATCTTTTTTGAGTTAACTTTACTTCAGGGTGAGAGCTAGTGATGTAGTTTCATTCTTCTACATATGGATATACAGTTTTCCCAGTACCATTTGTTTAAAAGTCTGTCTTTTCTCCAACATATGCTTCTGGTGCCTTTGTCAAGGATCAGATTACCGTATGAGTGTGAAATTGTCTTTGTGTCTCCTATTCTATTCCTCTGGTCTACATGTCTGTTTTTATGCTAGTTTAATGCTGGTTTTTGTTACTATAGCTCTGCAGTACAATATAAAATCAGGTATAGCCGGGCGTGGTGGCGCACGCTTGTAATCCCAGTACTTTGGGAGGCGGAGACCGGAGGATCCGGGTTCGCAGCCAGCCTCAGAGCTTGCGCGCGCGCTCTCTCTCTCTCTCTCTTTCTCTCTCTCTCTCTCTCTCTCCTCTCTCTCTATTTAGTGAGGCCCTCCGCAACTTCGTGAGACCTGGTTTCAAAATAAAGGATGAAAAAATAGGGCCGGGGGTATAGCGCGGAGGTAGAATGCCCCTGCGTTCTTATTGCTCAAAATTGGTTTGGCTATTCTGGGACTTTTGTTGTTCCATAGGATTTTTAAAAATTTTTTCGGTATTGGGGATTGAACCCAGGAGAGTTCTACCTCTGAGCTACACCCCCAGCCCTTTTTATTTGAAAACAGGGTCTAAGTTAGTGCATGCTGGCCTCACACCTGAAATCCTCCTGTCTCAGCCTATCAAGTACTCCATATGAATTTTAGGACTGTTTTTTTCTAGTTCTGTGAAGAATGTCATTGGTATTTTGATGGAATTTGCATTGAATATGTATACTGCTTTTGTTAATATGGTAATTTTTACAATATTAATTCTGCCTATCCATGAATATAGGAGGTTTTTCTATCTTCTGGTGTTTTCAATTTCTTCTTCCTTGTTCTGTAATTTTCACTGTAGAGGTCTTTTGTTTCCTTGGTTAGATTTATTCCTAGGTATTTTACTTTTTGGAGGCTACTGTGAATGGAATTGTTTTCCTGATTTCTTTTTCAGAAGATTCATTATTGGTATATAGGAAAGCTAATGATTTTTGCATGTTGATTTTGTATCCTGCTACTTTGCTGAATATATTAGCTCTAGAAGTTTTCTGGTGGAGCTTTCTGAATCTTCTAAGTATAGGATCATATCATCTGCAAACAGTGATAATTTGCCCTCTCCTTTACTATTTGTATCCCTTTTATTTTCTTCTCTTGCCTAATTTCTTGGGCTAAAATTTCGAGTACTATATTGAATAAGAGTAGTGAAGCCGGGCGTGGTGGCGCACGCTTGTAATCCCAGTACTTTGGGAGGCTGAGACCGGAGGATCCGGGTTCGCGGCCAGCCTCAGCTCTCGCTCTGTCTCTGTCTCTGTCTCTCTCTGTGTGTGTCTCTCTCTCTCCTTAGTGAGGCCCTCCGCAACCTCGTGAGACCCGGTTTCAAAATAAAGCATAAAAAATAGGAC
>PVJS01020011.1:0-33082 GCA_004027185.1 Glis glis | reverse complement strand
CCAGTACTTGGGAGGCTGAGACAGGAGGAATGCAGGTTTGCGGCCAGCCTCAGCTACTTGGTGAGGCCCTCTGCAACTTAGTGAGACCCTGATTCAAAATAAAGAATAAAAAATAGGGGTAGGGGTATAGCTTGGAGGCAGAATGCCCCTGGGTTCAATCCCCAGTAACACACACACACACACACGCACACACACAAAGAAAAGAACATTCCTAAATATTTTTATTAATTAATTTAGAAAATTGGTTCCATTTTTTAATAACAAATTTATATCTATTGGCATGGTCACAGTATATTAATATATAAATGAATCAGTGGATCCCTTCATGAAAAATTGATTTTAAATTAAAAAACCTACAATTATTTTTTAAAACAGAATTGATCACATTATCCTCCTTCATGACCTGAGACCAACTCTTTTCTCTTTTTATCTTCTGCTGTCCCTACACATCTCAGGTTACAATCCTGTTAGCTGCATAACATTCCCAAAAGTACTGTATAGTTTCATATCACTGTGCTTTTTCAGGTTTTTGCATCCCTTGAAAAGCTCTTTGCCACTTAGTCTGCCTTGTAGACTTCTATTCATCTGTCACATAACTTATCCAACCTCCTGATAATTCCTGTACCAGTCAGGTTTCATTCAGAAAACTGAAAATATTCTACAGTATTAAAATAGAAAAGGATTTAATTCAGGGAATTGGATGCTTGGGTTGGAAGATTGAACACCAGCGAAGACACCCTCAATTTTTAGATATTTATTGCAGCCGTGGCTCAGAGTCAGGCGTTGGCTCTTGCCATTCAGAAGTGAGAAAACTGAAGGGAATTGCATCAGATGTCATAAATCCTCTGTGGTAGGAATATGACTATTACCCCAAAGGAACGTGGAGACTTAAAATATAGATGTTTACCAACAGCTCTCATATCTGAAGCCCACTGTACTAGGACTGCTGCTAGAGAAAAACAAAGAGCTCTACTTCTTTTCTACCTTCCAGATCTGCCAGTGGCTGCAGCTCATTGCCGAAACCTAAACCCTATTGGGAGAGCTAGTTAGAAAAAGAGTATGAACAATACAGTGCTTAGTCTTAGAACACAAGGAAGTATAGCATAGAGTAAGAATAGTGCCAAGTGCCAAGAGACAATATCTGGCTTTCTTTAAAAAAAAAAAAACAAACTTCAGTTAGTCACTTTCTCATTTGTTTCCTATAATATTTAAAATATCTTATTTTGCTTTAGTTTCTGGGATAGAGCTGGCCACATTATATTATAGTTATATATCATCTTCTTCCATTTACTTCTCCCATTTAACCTCAAAGTATCAGCCGGGCGTGGTGGCGCAGGCTTGTAATCCCAGTACTTTGGGAGGCGGAGACCAGAGGATCTGGGTTCGCAGATCTCTCTCTCTCCCTGTATCTCTCTCTCTCTCTCTCTCTCTACTTAGTGAGGCTCTCCACAACTTCGTGAGACCTGGTTTCAAAATAAAGTATAAAAAAATAGGACCGGAGGTGTAGCGCGGAGGTAGAACGCCCCTGGGTTCAATCCCCGGTACCGCAAAAATAAATAAATAAATAAATAAATAAATAAATGAATAAATAAATAAATAAATAACTTCAAAGTATCAAAATAGGACAAGTATATATTTTTAAATTGCCATAAGGTGATTTTTATATAATTCTTTTCTACCCTTGTTATCTTAACAATCATGAGATTACTTGGTGGAAAATTATTACTTATTGATCCTAAGGAATTTCTAGTTGGCCAAAATCTTTCCTTCACATACTCAATTTGAATGTACTTGTGACCAAAGAGTTTATCTGTTCTCTCTACAGTGGTGGGTTGAATATTTGGGGACTATCTTGGAGAATACTTCAAAAAGAGGCTCTAATTAAGGAAGGAAGGAGGGGAGACAGGGAGGACGGAAGAAAAGAAGGAAGGAAAGAATAATCTTTATCCCATTTGCCCCTTAAATACTCACAGGTGGTGATAGTGGATGCAGCATTCACACCGAGATAATGCAAAGATTACAGAAATTTGCCACACATGCACAAAATTTATTAATTATTGATCATCATCATTTCTGTTACATTCAGATTAGAGTCAAGCTCTATTTAGAAATAACTCCAAGAGGCCGGGCGTGGTGGTGCACGCTTGTAATCCCAGTATTTTGAGAGGCGGAGACCGGAGGATCCAGGTTCGCGGCCAGCCTCAGCTCTCTCTCTCTCTCTCTCTCTCTCTCCCTGTCTCTGTCTCTCTCTCTCTCTCTCTCTCTCTCTCTCTCTACCTAGTGAGGCCCTCCACAACTTTGTGAGGCCCGGTTTCAAAATAAAGTATAAAAAAATAGGGCCGGGGGTATAACGCGGAGGTAGAACGCCCCTAGGTTCAATCCCTGGTACCTCAAAAAAAAAAAGAAATAACTCCAAGAATCATTTTTATATTTTATATTTTATTTTCACAGTCAGTGGATTAATTCAAGGAAGGATTAATAATTTGAATGGATTTACTGAGTGATAACTTAGGCAGGTAGGACATGGCTGGAAGAGGTAGATCACTGGGTTGTGGCCTTGGGGAATGTAACTGTCCCTGGTTGCTTCCTGTATTGCTCTCTGCTTTGGGCCACCATGATGTGAAGGTGGCATCCCTCCACCATGGGCTGGCCAACCCTAGCCTGAAACCATGAACCTCCACTGACCTTTCCCTCTCTAAGTTGTGCTTGTCAGGTATTTTGACCACAGCAGTTGAAAATGCTGACTAAAACAAGCCTCAAAGAGCATGTTTGTGTAAAATTAAATGAACGTGGCAGCAAAGCTGCACTTTTTTTTTTTTACTAATCAGGAAAAGAGTTAAGGAATTATAGAACAAAGAAAGGAAGGCAGAAGAAATGAAGGAGGAGAAAATGAAGAGAAAAGAAAAGCTCTGATATTGTAGGAGAGAAAAAACTTCACCTCTTTTCTTTTACGTGTTTTATCTTTTTGTTATTGCTTGTTTATTTTTTGGATGGGCTTGGGAATTAAATTGACATAATACAGACTAGCAGGAGAAAAGCATGCAAATTTATTTAGTGCAACTTTTATATGGCATGGGAACCTCATAAGGAAATGAAGACCCAAGAAACAAAGCCAATTGCTATACACTGACTTGGACAAAGACTGATGAATCTGAAGCATCAAAAAATTGTTATGGGGAGACTTAAAAGGTAAGAGTTATTTTAGCACAGCTTGTACAGAGTTCTCTCAGTTTCAATTGCTTGTCCTTGATGATCATAATTTTGCTTTTCTTCTAGTATAGGGAAGGAATCTTTCTCATGGGAATTTCATCTTTTGATTTTAAGAAACAAAATGAAGGTCAGAGTGATTTAAACCTGCTGTTTTTTAAGTGCCTTTAACTCCAAATCATCAATATGCCAGAAAAGCATATTTGCAACTCCTTTAATACTATTGCTGTTCAAAAACTCTTAAGTTTTCTAGATTTCAAAAAATATTCCTGGCATTTCCTCCCTTGATTTATCAAATATTGAAAAGTCTTTGGACAGAATCTTACTCAAATTCTTTCATTTGTTTTTCTCCCTCTCCTTAAATTCATCCAAAATTTCCCAAGTATAGGCATTTCTGTTTCTTTCTCTTGGTTATTTAATCCTGGACACCTGCTTCCTTTAATAAAGTTGTTAAGGAAATGGGGCTAGTGAGACCTAAATTTGTATTTTATTTTTGTTCTTTGTAAAGTAAACATGGATTATTAGTATTCTCCCATGACTGAATTGGGTTCTTTATGGGCTGTATCAGCTGTTAGAGCTTGGTTAGTACTCAGTAGTTATTAGGAGCTTGTTGACTTTCCTCAAAAAGACAAATATTGGTAAAGAAAGACATAAAGGAGATTTCTCAGTGAGGCCTCTCCTAAGACCACAGGGACCGATTTCACTGTTGTCACCACCACAGTGGCTTCTGATAATTCCCAAGCCATGGCAGTTACTGAAGCAGTTTTATAGCTTGCAGTGCTCTAAAGTCTCCAAGGAACACGAAAACAAATTTCAGAGGCATCTTACTCTAAGATTTTCTTTTCTCCCACACTATGATAGTTATTCTAAGATGGAAAGGAGGTGATACCCAGACAGGTGTAGGGAGTGGCTAGGGAATGTTCAAGAAGCCTCTTTAAATACTCTCCTTAAAATTTCACATGAAAGGAGAGCTCTGGCAGTGAGTTTTTTCTCTTCATCAAGATGTAGTCACAAAATTCATGTCTTATTACCATCTTTGCATATGTTAAGCAATCTGAAGATGCTTAGATAATTATCATGATGTGCCATACCACTATTCCATGTCTTATTGGTAGAGAAATGGTGCAGAGGTAGGTAGGTAGTTGACAGTGTTAGCATTTGAACATGTCCTTAAAGGTAATGAGTGGCCATATGTCTGAACTACTTACATCAGGATGAACCACATCATTTCTCCGTATCAGAATGAAAAATAACTCAGGACTCACCTCATTTTTGCTTTATTGCTCCAAAATTGAAACTGAACTGGGCACGGTGGCATGCACCTATAATCCCAGTACTTGGAGCTGAGATAGGAGGATCACAAGTTCAAAGCTAGTCTTGACAACTTAGTGAGGCCCTCAGCAACTTAGTGAGCAACTTAGTGAGGCCCTGTTCCAAAATAAAATGGAGCTGGGGGGTATATCATGGAGGTAGAATGCTCCCTGGGTTCAATCCCCAGTAACACACACACACACGTACACACACACACACACACATGCACACATGCACACTCACAACACACACACACATAAATAAACAAATAAAATTAAGGAGGAATTTTTTAGTTCCAATTTATGGAAATATGGTCCCCAACAGACTGTTGTTTCATTTAAATAATCTTCTTTTACACATTGAATTTCCTTTTTTAACAGCATCAGATCTACCCTAAATCTACCACAGAACTATACTGAGAATATATGAGAAGCATAAATTTGGATTAAACCATATAGTTTAATACTTCTGCAACATTCTAAATCATCCACCATAAACAAGTAGTCAGCTCCTGCTTTAGACACATCCAGAGATGGGGTGGTCATATCCTACATACACTGCCCAATATGCCTTTAGATAGCTATAAGTATTAAAAAGTTGTCATATTGACCCAGAAACACACTTACCTCTCCTAAGGAAGGACCCTTTCCTTCTATGGAGCCACAAAGGGAACTCTAGTATCTATTCCATATGACAGACTTTTAGGAATTTGAAGGTTGTCATTGTGGAAATAAATACAGATCACCCACATGAGAACAAGCAGCAAATAGCTACTATTCCGAGTTTGTAGTCGTATGGGAGTCAGCCATCCTCACTTGCAGTTGTCAGAGACTCAAAGGAGGGCAAGGGAGTGGGAATGCTTTAAAATGAGAGAAAAGGAAGGCTCACAGTATGTTCTGATTGAAATTTGTTGGCAAGTGGAGCCTAGAGGCAGGCTAAAGAAACAGACTATCTTACATAATTGTTTGGGGAGCACATTTGGTGTTTGCTGGTTAGTTCTGAGCTGAAAATCAGGGTGAAAGGAGGGAAACTAGCTTCTATTAACCAAGTCATGAAAGTTTGGGACCAATTGCTACAGAAATGGTGGGTCAGTGTTATGACATCATATATATTCTACACAAGGTCTGCTTGTACATTGTGTATTGTTTCTCAGTTTCTTTTTGGATCATCCTCTCCCCGGCAGGAGGTGGGCTGGAAGCTAAGGCTGGCAGTCCCGATCTTGATTGTTCACTTGTCTTCAAGTCAATTGTATCACAGGATCTTCCTGGTCATTTTTGTTGTACCATCATTTTGTCCACATAGAAGCATTTGAGATTCTGGATGGGATTCAGTAGACCAGCATTATGGTCCCTATGACAAAATACAAACATGATTTAAAATTCATTCAAGTCAGTATGGTGGTGCAGGCCTATAAATCCAGCTACTCTGGAGATTAAGGTAGGAGGATCACAAGCTGGAGGCCAGCACAGGTAACTTAGTGAGATCCTGCCTCAAAATAAAATAAAAAGGGTAAAGGGTGTAACTCAGGGTAGAGTGCTTGCCTAGCATGTGCAAGGCCCTGTGTTCAATCCCCAGCAACACATACACACACACACACACACACACACACACACACACACACACACACGAGTTCATTTACGATACTTGAAAACCCAAAACTTCAATTGTTCAATCCAGGTTTAAAGAACAAAACTCATAGGTCATAAGGACCAAACTTAGAGTGCCAAGTAGCCTTTTCCTTAAGGAAACGTGCAGACTTTTCTATCTTACCTTCACTGATCCAAGTATAGCAAGAAGGACTGGCAATAACTCAAACCCCACTGTCACTAGTGAGCAGGAAATCTAGAACAATATGATGGTCCACCACTACTCTTGCCACCGACAAGTTGAGACAGATGTGGATTCCATCTAGGGTAGGGGTCCTATCATTAATACTTTCTGCCAGAGTTAGTGATACAGGTCTTTCAGTCTTTTGTTTATATGATTCCTGTTGTTGGATTACTTGTGCTTTGATTACTCGTGTAAACAATGAATTAGTAACTCCCCTAAGTACAGAGTCTGAATCTGAATAATCTAGGTAGCCTTATTTTGGAGCATGTATCTGAGTTGAAATCTCCAGGCTTAATGGTCGATAGCATTAAGGTGTCTATGTACAGATAAGATTTCAATACTATTCTTAAAGTGCACGACATATTAGTATAAAGCAAGCAGGACTAGCCATCCTGGCTGCAAAGGAAGCAGTATCTGATCGGAACACATGGGGATCTAGGAAAAAAGCAATTGTTCAAGAGATCAGGTTGGAGCCAAGGCTTTTCATTGGCTGGGATACACATTTGAATTGCCATTACTCTCTTCCAGGTAGAAAGTAATGGGCTCATTATGCTACTAAGGTTGTTGAATTCAAGTTGGGAATTCCCTAGATTCCAGTGACTAGATTCATACTTTTTCTGTGAGACAGACACTACCAAAGTTACAGGTTGATGTGTTTAAGGACATTTGTCTATGTAGGTGCAGATGGAAATGTCACCAGCTGTATTTCCCTATCATCTCATTTGATGAGACTGGACTTTCTCAAAGGAGTGTTTGGTTGTTTATTTTTTATCATGGCGATCTTGTGAGGGATGGCATATTCAACAACCAATAAGTTTGAGGGCTATTGTTAGGAATAATCTGGAATTAGGGTTAGAACATGATTATATTTTGATCTAACAATTTTAATAAGAATGGTATAAAAGAGAGAAGTGCCATTGTGAGTGGATGACAACCTGGGATCAATAGAAAATGAGAATAATAAGAAGAAGAATTAAGCAGTAGAAAGAAATAGGAACTAGAGGTTTGGGGTCAACATTTTGGGCAGATGCTATCCCCTGTCTGAGATCATCCACTTGCTCAGAAGGTCTTGGGCCATCTGTCTACTATGAAGATGAGGTGCTTCTGGAGGGTCCCTGAGAATCCTGTTGGATGTCCCCTGTTAGAACAGGTTCCTAATTTTGTCAATTCTGGATTGTTTCTTTAGTTGTGAATTATGAGGATTTACCATAGGGAGTTTTACTTCTCTATTAGTTGTTAACAGTATCTGATGATGTTCCTTCCAATGAGGTTCAAGAACACTTTTTCTGCAATGTATCTTCTAATAGATGAAATGGCATGGTTGGATTTCATGAAGAAGCTCTTTAAGAAGATGTTTTGGAAGCACAGCCTTAACCTGTTGGCAGGACTGAGTATAATACATGACTCTCTTGCAATATTTTGCCTTGGTTGGGTACAGCAAGGCAGAATACAGTATCATAGATAAAGTCCCAAAGCACATAGGCCTTTGAAGCAGTTATCACTTCATAGGAAACAATTTTTCCCGAAGAGTGTAGACCATACTGCCATAAGGCCAAGTGAGAGTAGTTTTGGCCATAGATGCTCATGTGTTTCTGAAAGTTTTATTTATTTTTATTTCAAGGATATCATTTATTCCATCCTTCCAGAAGAATGTAGGTGGTAAGGGTAGCATGATTTCTGAATATGGTATATTGTTCTTTTGTATTTCTTGTGAAATATGTGCCTTGGCCACTTGATATAAAGTTTGTATTCCCAAGGCTGGAAACAAAGTCAGGCAGTTATTTAGAGATATTTAAAGACTGTAAAGACTAGATTTGGGCACAGAAATGTTTCAACTCATCTTGAAAATAGACATATAACAACTAAAACATATTAAAATCCCATGAAAGATGGGAGCTGTATAAAGTCCATTGGAAGGTGTTCAAAAGGCCTTTAAGGCTTTGGTTCCTGGGCGTATCCCACTTCTACAATATTTCCAGAATTGTGTTGTTGACAAATGAGTGACATATGACTCAAAAATGACCTTACCTGTCTTCTTAAAGTTTCCCCAGCCATATTGATCTATGATTGTAAACAATTCTCGTGTACTATGATAAGTAATTTCCTGGAGAAACTTAACTAATGTCCATCTGAAACAATCTGGTGCCACCGAGATCACCAGACATTATCTGAATGAAGCTAATATCATATTTTTTCCATTTTTCTTTTTAGAATCATGAGCTAAATATTAATATTTTACAATGCTGTTTTTGAGTTGCTTCAGGAATTTATTCTTTGAGATTTTAAATAGGATCATAACCTTTGTGAAAACTTTATTTGGCAAATTATCTGCTAGAACATTTTTCTTTAGTTACATATTATTTCTTTTTTATGAGTACTAATCTTTATAATAGCTACCTCTTTATAGCAAGAGTATATCTAAAATTGTCTTATCCATCTTGTCTACTTCTGAATGAAGGTCTCAATGGAGTTGAGAAACTTCTCATTTCCAAAGCATCCCAAAATTATACTTAAAAAAATATACCTGTGCATATATTTACTCTGAGGTCTTTGGCCAATTAGCAAGCTCAAATAAGTGCAATAGTCCTAACATCTGGGCTGATTTTACTTCAGATAGAGGACTCTATTCTACAGGCAAGTTTAAATTAGTGATAGTAGAGGGTCAAGGGAAATTCCCCTCCTCCCCTGCCCTCTGAAGGCTTACTGAAATAAACTTGACAATAGGCAGATTAGCAAGCGAAAAAGTATACAGATTTACTAATTTGCATAGGAGCATCACAGGATGGTGATTATTAAAAAACCACTAACAAACAGAAACTTGTATAACCTCTTCATAGGGAAGAGAGAAATGGGAGAATGTAAGCAACTTCAAGGAATAATAAAAATGATTTTGTGGGGAGATGAATAATCTCAACCAACAGACAAAGCCTGAGACAAAGTTCTTTTGGACTCTAGTTGTCATTTTTGCTTTTCCATTTTTTTCCTGAGGTTAATCCTTCCTGGTTAATTAGATTTCATAACAATTGCATCCTCTCTGGGATGAGAACTTCCCTTGGTCAGGTAAGGGGACTTCAGAAAGTCTTTTTCTGTGCTTCCTTAGAGAAAATGGATCAAAGATGACCAAAGAGAGGAGAGGAACAGAGACACCTTAGTTCTAAAATGGTTTCTCTAACTAAGCATGTCATAGCACCACCCACACTTTGGGTATTGTTTTTTTAGCCCCAACAGTAGCATGTCTTGCTTGATAAACTCCAGTTTCAAATTTTGAAGTATGATCCATCAACTTGTAATATTGAGTCAAGGTTTTCCATGGGACTCCTTAGGTGAAAAAATATGAAGTATAAGAAGTTCTTTAACTATAGTAAGAAGATCACGAGGTTCCACTTTTCAGGTAGGGACAGGAGAGTGGCAAAAGTCACGGTGTTGCAGTGGTAAATAGTAAATAAGAAGAGACTAACAGTAGCTCATGAGAGGTTAATTGCTGCTAAAAAGTGTTGTGTCTCTTGATTAGTAGCAGTAGTGTCTGTATTGCCCCAGGAAACATGAGATCAAGAGGAGAGCCTGTAACTACTTTAGCAATAGCACTACATTTTGAAGTGGCAGCTATGCTGATAAACAAGAGACTAAGTTTTTACAACCAGCTCAAGGTGATGAGTTTTTGATGACTCCCATGAAGTTGAGTTCCGATTGCTTAGGCATAAGTAGGCAAGAGGGCTCTTTCTAGGGGGTTCTCTATGAAAAGAGTCTGTTGAGCAGCCTTCTTCAGATTCTTCATGTTTTAGACCAAGTTGTCATCATCTCTGGAAAATTTTATATTCATTGTAAATTTATAATATCCACTTAAGCCTAGAAACCCTTTCAACTGTTTTGTCAGGGGTGTAGGATATTTTATAGCCTTTAGTCAATCAGAAGAGAATGATCTGCCTCCTTGTGTAGATTATGTCATTAATAATGAACTGTATTTTTGCAAAACTATAATTTATATCTGGAACTTTGTCTTTTCTTTGCTAAGGCTGAAAGAAAGTAAATGGAATCCTTTCTGTAAGCTTTGTTCTTAGAACAAAGAAGTAGATTATGTACATATCATATCAGAACTGTGAGAATATAATTGGATCTTTTCTATCAAAGGAATAGATTGGCTTAGGCTCCATTTTGTAAAACTGCCATTGTATAACCTTATGTGTGCTTGTATTTTTGTTAAGATAGCATTTCCTGGAAATTGTGAGTGCCAACCCCTCCCCTAGCATCCCCTTCAGCCAATGGTGTAAAGATTGTGAGGCTATGTTCCCACCAATAGGAGCACAGCACAGAAACCCCACACTGGAAATAAAGTGCCTAGCAGTTTTCCACCATGTTGTTCATGCATGCCTGACTTATTGGTGGCAAGATCCCTTTTTGCAAAAAGTAAAATTCACCTTGCTGAGCTGCTTTCAAATGTGTGTCTTTTCTTAGGATGCCTTAGAAATTTATTTCTGACAGAACTGAATCACAAGGAAAATTTAGATTCTTTAAGTCTTGATTGAGGACCTGGGAAAGATGGGAGGGAGTTTCAGTGTCCCTGTAGGGCATGACTATCCAGGTATACTGTTGTTCTTCCTTGGCATAAAGGGAAAATTGACAGTGGAAAAATAAGATGGTTTCAGGTATATCGTGGTTGAAGGTTTTTGGATGGGGAAGCTGGAAGAAGACTAATTTATGGAAAATTTATGTAATTGGTTTTAGAGTATATTTGGCTTTATCTGGTTGGTTCTGAGTTGTAAGCTAAGGAAAAACAAATAAAAACAGGGAAGCTGGCAGTCATTGACCAAGCCCTGATCATTCGGGCTGACTGCTGCAGAGGCTATGGTTTGACATCTCTGGATAAGGTTACAGTAGAGGTGTGTATCAGCGTTCTATGGTCATATGTGTTCTACCCATCGTCTGCTTGTATGTTTCATCTCTCACCATTTTGTTTGCCATAAATCTTTTCATGTAATGTGTCTCCAACTACATATAAAAGTGATTTAAAAAATAACTGATGCATGAAGTTAGATTTTTACAAAGGGGAGATATGAAATAACATTTTGCTTAACAAACTACTGGTGGATACCTGAAAACATGCACTTTTCTCCTTAATTCTATTAGACTTATTTTTTTTTTCTCTGTAATTGTGTTGTTGCAGAGGATCTTGATGATTTAAGAATGGAGGGAGTCACAACCCTGGTACCTTCTGGGAGCAAATTTAACCAAGGTCGTCCTACTCACCCTGCAGAGCCTCAAGCCAAGGTCACACTGAATATCTGTTCAAGGTGTGCCAGGTAAAACACAACACATAATAGATATAGTATACACAAACTCGATTTTTAAAATATAAGATTTTGGTGCAAAGAGCGTACTCCTCTGTGGTAAGAAAACTTTTTTCTTCTAATTACCTTTTGTGCTAACATTGGCAAGGGAGTTAGCTATGCAGTTTATCCTCTTGCCCAATGCCACTCAGTCCAACAATGAATCAAAGCGTTTAGATTGTCTTCACTTCACAGCTTGAGACTTTTTTCAGCCTTTGGGTCTCTGAATTTCATTTGCTGTCTGCCCTTCTGTTCCTTTTCAAAGGAAAATTCAAGGGGCTCTGAACGTTCAAAGCCCCTTGAAAGCACCTGCATAAAGAGAGAGTTTGCCCAGGTACAGTTTAAGATCTGATATCGTTGGCCTTTTAACCTGCCCCTCATCCTGCTCACCTCCTGGAAAGAATTTAATCAGCTTGATGCTTTTCAGTTTTGGCAGCTGGAAGCAATCTTTGCGTATACTGTATGTGGCCAAAGAAGTAGCTTCTAGTTACTGCCAAGTCAGCTCCCAGGGCTGGTCTAGCAGAAACTCACCAAATAGCTTGAATTCATTCTTTTGTAGGAACTAAATCTCATTTGCAAAGAGGCTTTTAAGTCTGTTTAAATGATAAAACAAGCCTTCTAACCCTTATGTAAATGGTTCAGATTAGCAAGAACAATGTACTGGCTGGCCAATTTTATCTCCTTCTCTTTATGTCTAGCTGTTCTATTGTACTTTTTGAGAGGGGATTAGTTGCTTGGAAATTGGGAGGGGGAAAGTATAGGAAAATCAAATCTGATTTTTGTAGCTTTTCCTCTTTTGTTTTTCCCCTTTGGAATTTTTATTTTGTCACCGGCTTAGAAAAATAGAAAGGAGAGCTCTTAGAATATTAGGGAATGTTGTTTGAGGTCATTAAGAAAAGTGCCATAGTGCAGTAGTGATAACGCCAATGGAAACATGGCTTCAGACAGGTGATACCTAGTGAACTGACTTTTTTATTAGGGCTGTGAAGAAAACTTCAAATATTTATGTAATAATATTTAGAGCATCCTAAGTGTACAAAGTCATCTATGGAAGAACAATTTGGCATTTTGTTTTATAGTGCATTTGTACATTTACAATTTAACTGGAGAAGGGTCCAGTTAAATTGCTTGGTCCTTCATATCATTTATAGAAGATTAAAACATGAGGTGTTTGCTTTTTCAGAAGGGAACAGCTATAAAAATTATGTTTTGATAATATATCAAGCATTTGAACTAGGAAAGGACCAAGCACATACTTAGCCCTAAATTATCATTCAGCTTCCCAGTGATAGAGTTAGATTGTAAATCACAAACGACTTGCATTTAAGATGAGTCTTTAACTGAACTTAGGCAAGAAATGTTCAACCAAATAATAATTCATTACATTCATTGCATGCTCACTGCTAGTTTAAGTACATCAAAGGTGAAAACTTGCTGGGCTCCATGGTGCACACCTATAATCTCAGCTACGTGAGAGACTGAGGCAGGAGGATGGCAAGTCTCAGGGTGCTAGGTTATGGGCAGGGGTTTAAGGCAAACAGGCTATAGTCTGCTAGGGCCCAGGCAGTCTCTCAGAATTCAGATAGAGTAGATAAGTCATAAATCCAGTGCCACAGACCAGACCAACATGGAGGAAAATGACCATTGCATTTGCAGATCAGTGTCCATTCATTTCCACTGTTCTCTGTGTGGGCACCAGTACCCAGCAGGGAAGGGACACGCGAGAATGAGATTTAATTTTAAATCTTACTGAATTGGAGACAGTGTGGTAATGACGGGTAAGAAAGTTTAGGATAACTAATGTTAAATGTTATTACTTCAATTACAAATACCTTTCAAGACTTTACAGCAAAAGTAGACTAGAATGACAACCTGTGTTGAAATCTGACAAAAGGGATCTAATGTCCACACTCTAAATTGCCTACTATGTCAGTCATTGACAAAATTATGCAGAGATTGAGAAAAGCTAGTTTCTTATCTGTGAAATAGAGTTGATGTGTATCTGAGATGACCCTAAGGGCCCTGGGAAGGCTGGGAAGGAAACGAGGCAAAGGCGACTAAGGAAGTGCTCCAGCACAGGGCTCTCAAGGGACAGGTTTCCTTGTCTTTCACTCATTGGGATAATTACCACATAAACAATATAGTAGTTTAAAATGTTTGGGGGAGTTTTACCTCATCTTTTTGAGAGATTCACGAAAGCACTAAGATAATGAAAAAAAAAAGTCTTATTTTCCTGACATTGGAGAATTTTCTCCATGCCTTAGACTTAGACTTCTGAATTGGCCAGGATTGGAAACTATGGTCCATCTTCCAGAATTCTATGTTCAATAAAACAGTAGAAGACAGCAGCACTTCTGTGTGCTCCAGGATCGTGAGATCATTTTTTTTTTCCCCACAGAACTTGGAAGGTAAAATGTAGTAAGAGAGCTTAAAGAATGTGTTATGATCTTGAAATACTACTGTAACCCCAAGGTACTCTCAATTACCATGACAAAGAGTCAATGAGACTCAAGGGATGTTCTGCAAAGAATCCATCAAAGATCAAGTTAGTGTAAGGGGTGGCGCCTACTCTTGAAATTTTCATTTTCCTGATCTTTTTTCAGTACTCTGTCTCTAAAGAGATACTTACTGGGTTGTTCTGACTCAGATTATGATACCCCACATTATGGGGCGTTGGCGTGCTGAGCACTTTGAACTATAGAAAACGAGAGGACCTCAGGAACAAGGTCTTTCTGATCTTCTTCCATCCTCCTATCTCCCACCTCTTTTTCTCTTTTGAAGTGATTAATAAAAACCAGAATTTCTCTTCCCAAGTCTTTGGATCTTCATTTCTGAAGTCTCCCATGTCACATAAAACTTTGATTAAGTAAATTTATTCTTTTCTTTTGTTAACTATCTTTTACTATAGGAGTGTTGGCTGTGACCCTTAGAGCCAAGGGGAAGGGTACCACACCTTTCCACCCTCAGGGCCAGTGTCTAGAATCAGGTGTGCATGAGATATGTCCAGAAACTTATTAGCTGCAGGCCACAGAACTTTTATTTTTTAAAAAAATTAATTCGGCTTTTAAATTTTTATTTTTCAAAGACAAATAATCACTGTATATATTATATATTTGTTTGGTACAATGTGATATTTTGTCAAATGTTCACACTGCAAAATGATTAAATCAAGTTAATTAACAATCTTATCATCAATCATATTTATCTTTTTTTGTGGTAAAAACACTAAAAATCTATTCTTTCAATGATGTCAAAATATACAATGTACTATTATTTATTATAGTCACCATTTTGTACAATATCACTAAAACTTATCCCTCCTATCTAACTGAAATGTTGTGTCCTTTGATCAATATTTCCCTTTCCCCCATGTACCACCCCCCTCCCAGCCTCTGGTAACTATCATTCTACTCTCTACTTTCATGAGTTTGACTTTTTAAAGATCTATATATAAGTAAGGTCATGTAGTATATATCTTTCTGTGCCTGGCTTTTGATTAGCACTATGGTCTTTAGGGTCATCCATGTTGTTAGAAATGACAGGATATCCTTCTTCTTTATTTTAAAGGCTGAATAGTAGTCTATTATGTATCTATATACACAAAATTTTCTTTATCCTTTCACCAATGATGAAAACCTAGGTTGCTTCCATCTCTTGGCTACTGTGAATAATGTGGTCATGAACGTGGAAGTGCAGGTACCTCCGCAGCATACTGATTTCAATTCTAAAGTTTCTGCACAGGAAAGGAAACAGTGGAGTAATCAGGCAATCCATGAACTAGGAGAAAATATTTGCAAGCCATATATTTGATAAGCTAATATCCAAAACATATAAGGAATTCAACTTAACATCAAGAAAACAAAGAATTCAATTAAAAATTGACAAGGCGGGGATGTGGGGGGGCACTAAGAGCAGTGTGCATGTATGTTAACATCAAATAGATATTCATTGTGATGTGAGACTCCAATGCACCAATAAAGGCATGTTAAAAAAATTGACAAAGGACTCAAAGATACTTCTTAAAAGAAGGCAGGCAAATGGCCAACAGATGTATAGAAAAAATGTTCATCATCATTAATCATCAGGGAAATACAAATTCTAACCGCAATGAGATATTGCCTCCCACTTGTTAGAATGGCTATATGATCAAAAAGATGAAATATAATAAGTGCTGGTGCGAGAGTAGAGAAAAGGAATCCTTGTGCCCTATTGGTAGGATTAATGCAGGCATTGTGGAAAACAGTATGGAGTTTCCTCAGAAAAATAGATATATCATATGTTCAAGCAATTCCAATTTTGAGTATATACCCAAAGAAATTGAAATCATCATGCCGAAGAGATGTTTGCACAGAAATCTTCTCATTCAGAACCTGATTGGAGGACATGATCAGTAACAAGGCTGATACATTCTACTGTCATTGATTGAGAGATTTGACTGATACACAATCACTGCAGGTACTTTCATTTTTCAAGATACCAAGAAGAGAAGAATTCAGTCCACATTAAATTGTAAGTGTTACTTTCAACAAAGTTATTGAAAGATCAAAAATGTAAAAAATAAAAGTTTGTTGACTAGAATGGTTACAAGAAATAAAAAGATTGCAGGCTATTTTTTCATAAGTATTTCACACATGGCTAGAAATAGGGTGGGTGAGGAGGACAAAGGTCAGACCCCAGTGCCTATCTGTTGCCAGGGAAACTGAGGACTAAGAGGAAGTCCGGCCCTCCACTGTGCGACCCTACCTACCCCCTCCTATAAAAGAACTGCGAAAGCACGCGGACGCTCTCTTGCTCATCTGGATGGATGGATGCACGCAGGGAGACTCTCTCTCCCTTTCTTACATGACCCCCAACCTGTATCCTCACCTTTCTTAGATGACCCCCTTTTTAAGTTAATTAAAACCTTTGCCTTTTTCTGAAAAAAAAAAAAAAAGAAACATTCAAATGAAAGATAACATGTTTTTAGGCTAGAAATCATCCTAGGGTAGTAGTACTCCTGTATCTCTTAACAGCTTTAGTCCAATGTGAACATTGCTGTAATTTGTGAGAATTAAACAAAGAGATGACATCCTTTGACAAATGGGAGAATGTATGGCTAACAAGTAAGTAGCCACCAAGATAGATAAAGTTCTAATCCAGGGTCCAGTGTGGTGGTGCCCACATGTAATCCATCAGTTACTCAAGAAGCTAAGACAGGAATATTGCACTTTTGAGACCAGCCTGTGCGATTTAGCAAGACCCTGCTTTAAATACATATATAACAAATAAATAAACATATAAATAAATAGGACGGGGGGTATAGCACAGTGGTAAAGTGCCCTGGGATCTATCCCCAGTCTCTCCCAAAAAAGATTCCAATCCAGAACATCCCATTTCCCCCCTCAGATCAAGGGAAAGAAGCCATTATAAAACAATGATTTTCAGTAAATAATTGTCTATGTAGGTTATAGAAGTGCCCTTATAATTAGCAGTGCTATTTTTTATGTGGTAGATTTTTAGTATAGTCATTGAGTGTTTGGGCTCTAGAAGAGTCCATGAATTCGGTTACAAATCCTTGAATAGTTTTCAGCAAAATAAGTTTCCTTGGTTGCCGAGGAGTCACACTGAGTAATATCAATTAAAAAGTAAAGTATTGATATGTCAATAATGCAAATGTCAGAAACTCTCAGTAAAACTTTGTGGTTTGAAAAAAAGTGATTTGCAAAATTTTAAGTTTCACTTTGAAATGCTCTATTGCATTTGTTTTAATATTACAGTTAAGATTCCAATTATAAGCCAAGAAATGTTGATGCCAAGGCACCAGATTACTATTTCATGGAAGCTTATAAGCCATTTTTCTGGAAAGACCACCCATTAATTCTGTCTACTCACTGCCATTCTTAGGAGTTAAATCTTGTTTTTGTGAACTCATGCCAGGGCATTCCAGGCAGTAAGATGCTATTTGCTTTTGATGGTGCAAGTGTTTGCATTCCTTTATGCTTAACATCAATAGTGCACAAAAAAGGGAGGGGGAAGTCGAATGCTATTCTCAGAGAAATTGGATTATGGAGTACGTACAGTGATGCTGGATCAGACACTATAGCATGAGAATCCGAGGGGAAATTTGTGTCCAAATAGTCTATTGATTTTTTTTAGCTGGTTTGTCTCATGTCATTCAACCAAAAATTGTTCATTTCTCTTTAATATCATGTAATTAAACTACTGAATCTAGTCATAAATTGACTTGATAAAGCAGAAATACATCACTGTAGGTGATAGTATGCTGAAGAAAAGATGAATATCAAACCTAGTAAGTGTAAACTAATTTCAAACTGTCCATATTAGAATTTATTAGTTTACTGAGAATAGTAACAGTTAGTCATATTATTCATAGTATAGTAACAGTTAGTTAGTATAGTTAACATAGAATAGTAACAGTTAGTGATTATATTCAATTCCCTTTTATACACATCTTTTTCCCCAACTATTTTTATAAGGTTTACATTCAAAAAGTTCTCATTGGAAAGAATGGTTAGCCAAACAAGCTATAAAAGGACTTAAAAAGATGAATTACTATCACTGAATTAAATTTTTAATTTTTTTATAAAATTCACCTGCTAGGAAAACTGGAAATGGATCCACAATACAATCCAGCTATGCCACTCCTGACTATCTTTCCAAAGGGACTGAAATCAGATATTATAGTGATATATGTATATTCATGTTTATAGCAGCACGATTCACAATAGCCAAATCATGGAACCAAGTTAGGTGTCTAGCAACAGGTGAATAACAAAATTATGAGTTATACACACAATGGAATTCTACTCAGCAACAAAGAACAAAATTTGGTCATTTGCAGGAAAATGGATGGACCTGGAGAATATTATGTTAAGTGAGATTAGCCAGTCACAGAAAGTGAAGGGTCATATGTTTTCTCTCTTATGTGGAAGCTAGGGAGTAATTGGGATACAAAAGGGACTTTAGATTAAGGAGGAAAAACCCCAGGGGAGAGATGGAGTGGGTCTAGGGGAGGCTAAGGGTGGTGGGAAGGGATACTTAATGAAGGGAACACTTTCATTGATGTTATGTACATATGTGAGAATACCAGTGCCAATCTCAGTATCATGTGTGGGGAAGAAGAGGGAGTGGGGAGGGAGTCGGAGGAAAGCCCAGCAAGTGCTGTGTGCATCTATGGCACTATCACTGTGAACTACATTATGATGTGAGACACAAGGCACTAATAAAAGTGTACTGTGGCCAGATATCGTATCATGACAGGACTTCATGGCAGATCAAAACCCATCACCTCGTGACCAGGAAGCAAAAGACAGGAAGAGACCAGGGTCCCACAAAGCCCTTTGGGGGCATGCTCCCATGACCTTAGAACTCTCACTAGGCCACCTCCTGAAAATTCCACTACCTCCCAGCAGTGCCATCTTTGGGACTACAACTTAACACATAGGCCTTTGGGAGACATCCTATATCCAAATTATATTAGTCACTCTGAAACAGAGTCATTCAACATGTTCTACTTTTTATCTTGATATTTAAAGCCCTTTATTATTTCTTTCCAGTAATGTGTACCTATATGCTGAGTTGCGGAGGGCCTCACTAAGTTGCTGAGTCTGGCTGCAAACCTGCGATTCTCCTGTCTCAGACTCCCAAGTACTGGTATTACAGGCATGTGCCACCACTCTCAGCTCACGATTCACTTTTCTTATTGCTGTAATACACAGTTTAGCACTTTTTTTAGAGATCCTATGGGTAGTTAGCTTTTAGATTTTGTGGATCTGAAACTGTCTTGAATTCCCTTTCCCACTTGAAATAATGGTTTAGCCAGCCATTGTGATTTCATTCTACTTGAAGATTTTATTGCTTGGTTTTTTTGCCATCCTTGTTGCTGATAAGATCTTCAATGACTAGATAATTATGATTCTTTTGTATGTAATCTTTCTTTTCTCTCTGAAAACTCTTAAGTTTATTTCTTCTTGCTTGATATTCAACTCTTTAATTCTCGCTTAAGCCAGTGTTGTGGTATACACCTGTAATCCCAGTACTCGGGAGACTGAAGGATCCCAGGTTTGAGGCTAGCCTCAGAAATTTAGAAATGCTCTTAGAAGCTTAGTGAGACCCTGTTTCAAAATTCAAAATAAAATAGGGCTGGGGATATAGCTCAGAGGTAGAATGCTCCTGGTTCTAATCCTTAGTACCACAAATAATACTAATACTAATACTAATACTAATACTAATACTAATACTAATTTCTTACTCAATGTAGTGCCAGCAAAATGAGTGGTACCCACCTAAGACTCAGTTCTTCTCTCTTTGAAAAATTTCCTCCCCTAGTTCTTCCCTTTTCTACATCAGGCATGGCTCTTGGATAAATATCACAGCTTGGCTCTATTTTCATTTCTTCATCTTATTTTCAAGTAACCATACTTTCTCTTTATGTCTAATTTTGATGAAATATCGTTATGTTCTTCAATCACATAAACTCTTTCCCACAATACCTCTCTTGTTTAAAGAAATTTTTAAATATACTTCTTTAAATTTTTTTAAAGCTGGCTCATCTATTACAACTTTCTTAGAAGTGTAATCTTATAGCCGGGCGTGGTGGTGCACACTTGTTGTCCCAGTACTTGGGAGGCTGAGGCCGGAGGATCTGGATTCGCGGCCAGCCTCAGCTACTTCGTGAGGCCCTCTGCAACTTAGTGAGACCCTCTGCAACTTAGTGAGACCGTTTCAAAATAAAGAATAAAAAATAGGGCTGGGGTATAGCTCGGAGGTAGAATGTCCTGGGTTCAATCCCCAGTACCACACACAAAAAAAGAAGTGTAATCTTACCATTTTATTTTCAATTGATTGGCTATCTTTCAAATCATATGCTTCATATTGTTTATGTGTGTGAACTCATCTGGAGGGATTTCCTTCCCTGCTTCCCCTCCTTGCCTCTCTGCCTGCTGGCTTCTCGGCATCCTTAACTCACTCCTCTCTGGGGTGTCCTGTATGATACTAGAAGTCATATTGAAGACTTAGGACTCCTGATCACAGATGGCTTGGTTGGGTTTTTGGTTGATCCTATTTCTAAGTTCCTGAGTCATCCCTAGGTTTACAGACCTACAGTAGTTCTCTCTTTCAGCCTTGGTGGAGCACCTCATTTAGTCTCATCTCACACAATGAACATAATTTCAAGGACGGGATATTTTACCTCCCTTTCCAACCTCTTCTGCCTCTTTTTGATGCTGGAAGCCCAATAGACAATAATGCTTTTAGTCTCCTATTCATTAGTCTATTTTTATTTCATTTCATTTAGCCCATGGTAGTACTTTATCTTATATTGAGCATAGCTATATCTTTATGTCTTAAAGTGTACTTTATTTATTACGTGTGTGTGTGTGTGTGTGTGTGTGTATTACAGAATATAATGTGTATGTGTACATTTCTATATGAATTTACTTTATCATCTTGATGATATACACATCAATTAAATACTTTAGTATCCATATACTCAGATATTCATAAAATGGATGAATGGGGTCATATGCTGAGAGCGAAAAGTAAGATTTTCAAGGAAGAAACAATAATAGGAATAGGTAGGGATAGGAGAGAAACAACTCAGGGTGTGTTTAACATGACTCCAGATATAATTATACATGTATTTTATATTTAAGAAAAATATTGGCTAGTGGTGTCAGACATGGACCATCATGTTATAGTAATCAGAAACTTTAGTGAAATTTACTTTAGTTAATAAGGCTTAAGATAAGGATGCTTGTGAAGAAATAACAGGATAGTTCAATCTCACTGGGACCTGGACTATTGCTAGTGACTATTTGGGACACACCAGCATCGCAGTGGCCCAACAGTAGTACTGGGACCTCTCCTGGCTCTAATTCTGCCTCTATTGCAAGGTCCTCTATTGACAAATAGCCACTTCCAACTCTTTTATAGCCTGCTTACTCTTGAATTTTACTTTATTTTATTTTATTTTTATTTTATTTTATTTTTTGTGGTACCGAGGATTGAACGCAGGGGCGTTCTACCTCCGCGCTACACCCCCGGCCCTATTTTTTTTTAATGCTTTATTTTTGAAACCGGGTCTCACGAAGTTGCGGAGGGCCTCACTAAGGAGAGAGAGAGAGAGAAAGAGAGAGAGAGAGATCGATTGATCGATTGATCGCGCGCACATGCGCGCTGAAGTTGGCCGCAAAACCGGATCCTCCGGTCTCCGCCTCCCAAAGTACTGGGATTACAAGAGTGAGCCACCACGCCCGGTTTACTCTTGAATTTTAATGCCTGCAGTATCTGTTTATGTTTTTTTCCTTATGTCTCTTTATTACTACCTTTACAATCATGTGAGGGACCTAAGACATGCAATCCCAAACTATACCACCCCACATGTGCCTTTTTAGCGTAGGATTGTGTTGAGCCCCTGTTTTGAGAAACTGCAGACATAGGAGGAGTTCTGCAAAGTAGAAGTTATCCTTATGTAAGGGAAATTTGAATTATAAAGGAAATCTCCCTTTGGGAAATTTTCTTTCTTTCTCCCTCCCTCTCTCTTCTCTCTTTTCCTCTTTCTGTCTCTCCACCCATCCCCGCAAGAGAATAACTGAATCACTAGACTCTTAATAGGGGGAAAAAAAATCAATGTAAACCTGCCTAACAAGCCAACTCTTATAGAGTACTTTTCTTGACCATCTAGACCTTTCTCCATATCCTTTCTTCTTTGTTTCAGAGAAAAATGATATTTAAGCCTGTGGTCTAAGATAACTCTTTGAGATCTGTCCTAGTGATTTACTCACTTCTTTGGCATAACTCTGATGTGTACAGGAAGTACACATGTTATTAAACTCCCACTTGGTCTTCTCTTATTAATTTGTCTTTTGTTACAGGAAGTCCCAGGCAACTCACTGAGGGGTGGAGGGGGAAACATATTTTCTAAGTCTTATCTAAAAACTCCCAGAGAGGCAATCCAATGGAGCCCATCAACTACAATTCAATATTGTGTCTACATGTGAGGAGCAGAGTTCTGACTTATATCACTTTGACATCTGTGCTTGACCTTGAGTCAGGCATTTATCCCTGATACAGTCTTCTGGAACTAGGGGGCCATTGCACAATATACATTACATTGTACAAAACAAGGGTACTTAGGTGTCAAGAGTCTGGCAAGCATTTTGTAAGAGCAGGTACTTGGAACTTTACATCTAGTGCCCTAGAGCTTTTAGATTTTTTTTTTCAATAGAAAAAGCACCAGGGAGTCCACAGCATGGCAAGTGATACTGCATCCATGAGGGGATGGGTTGCTGACAACGTAGCTGCCATACTGGGAAATTTGTATTTCATGATTATATCCATCAGCGTTCTTGCAGCCATAATCTAAATATCTGACTGCATAATTTAGAGGAAAGAAGATTTATTTTCTTATATTTTGGGGCTCAGTCTATGTGAGGCTGGGGACCATGGATCTCAGGGCATGGTGGTGGGAGGCGGAGGGAGAGCACGTGGGCTGTGCCCTTTACATCAGGAGTGGAGGCTGGAAGCAAAAGAGAGCAGGGAGAGGAGCAACCCTTTACATAATCCCCAAGGCTGCATCCCCAGGGACCTATCTCCAGCCACACCCTACTGGCCTGGGTCTCCACCCCATAAATCCATTAAAATGGATTTATCCACTGCTAGGATTACAACCCTCATGACTCTACTATATCAACCCTGAATATTAATAAGTGAACTCTTTTTTTTTTTTGCAGTACCGGGGATTGAACCCAGGGGTGTTCTACCTCCACGCTACACCCCCGGCCCTATTTTTTTATACTTTATTTTGAAACCGGGTCTCATGAAGTTGTGGAGGGCCTCACTAAGTAGAGAGAGAGAGAGAGAGAGAGAGAGAGAGAGAGAGAGAGACAGGGAGAGAGAGAAGGAGAGAGAGAGAGAGAGAGAGAGAGAGCGAGAGCTGAGGCTGGCCGCGAACCTGGATCCTCCAGTCTCCGCCTCCCAAAGTACTGGGATTACAAGCATGTGCCACCACACCTGGCTGTAAGTGAACTCTTTAAGGGACACTTTATATCTAACTATAGCAATTGTTAATTATGATACTCAATTATTGTATTAGTATTCTATGATGGGATACAATTCACATTTAGAACATTTAGACTAAGATCAAACTGGAGACTCTGTAATACAGATTTTAGAATATCTCTTATGCTTTTATAGTGGAGAAAATACCTAGAACTTAGATTTATAAAAACATCATCCAATAAGATGATACTCAAGGAACGACTGTGTTGTAAAAGTTAATTTTCTACTGCTATAGACTCAGCCAGGAGAATCTGGGTTCAGTTTGATGATGTCAGAAGATCGGGAAAAATTATCTTTGCCAAGATGAAATTCACATTTGTATAATGAATAGTCCACTCATTCCAGTGAGTTAATACAGAGATATGTATGATATGTCTTAGTAGATCAATTTTGATTTACAATGCAGATGGACATAAAAAAGCAACTTTAAATTGTATATAAAGAGAATGTATGGCAGTGAGTGTGCCAATCATGTGGATATTTCAGAAAAGTAGCTATTATGGGAGCAGGGGATGATTTTCCTTTAGGTCTAATGCCCCCACTTTATTACCTTCCCTAATGGGATTCATGAGATAATTATTAGAATCTCCACAGGGTACAATGTTCCTCCTCCAATGCCTACCCCAGCCGTGGCTTTTCTTTATCGCTGCACGAAGGCAGCCGGGTGAGATGCGCTAGAGCCCAGGCCCCTTTCCTAGCTCACCAGGAGCCCTGCATTCTGTTGAACTGATCAGGGCTAGAGCTTCTCTTTCTCTGAGACCATTTTGTACCATCCTCTTTTTGTTTCTGCCCAGCAATCACGGTGGCCTTTGGGCTCTTTCTAACATGTCAAGTCCATTCCAGTCTTGCGTTTCTTGAGCACTTACTATTTCCCCTACTCATGTGCCCGTCCCAGAGACCTCTGTATGGACTGTTCCTTCACTTCACATGTCACCTCATCAGAGAGACTTCCTGATCCCAACCCCATCACATTCTTTTTTCATTCAATTTTTTTCTCAAAGTATCGCCACTTACATATTTATTTCATTGCATGTGCCTATATTTTCCCTTGCTAGAATGTCAGCTCTGTGAGGTCAGGGATCTTGTCTGTTTTATTCATGGTTTTTCTCCCACAACCAAAAACAATGCCTGGAACACATATAATTACTGAAAGGTTGTATAAATCAATGACAGAGTGTAGCATATTACTTACTAAAATTAAGAATAATGGCTAAATTTTTGAGTGTGTTCCATATTATGTATATTCCTAAATCTGAGTTTATATGTATTAACTTAATCTTGGCAGCATCAGAGAGGATGGGCACCTGACATCACACAGTCTGTAAATAGCAGAGCAGGGAACTGAACCCTGGAGTCTCGTTGCCAGTAGGCAATCTTTCCTTCTCTGCTGTCAATAGCCACGAAGTGGGAGGCAGGTGTGGGAGAAGGCTAGGAAAGGGAAGGAATCGTGTGGTTGTTGGCATGTGACTAGCATCATTAGCAACATTAGCCAAATTTTCCTTAATAGGGTGCCATATGACTTTCTCATCATTGTAATGAAACATCAACGAGAATAAATTTACCAATGTTGCTTTGCCTGCCTGGTCTTCTCCCTTTTGAAGTACACAATCAAAATGGACATTGCTATTTAAAATAAAGTGAAGGAATTCTTAGAGTTATCAAAAAGCATGAAATTCTTCCAACCAAGTCACTACTTTGTTGTGATTGTTTTAGAGAAGACTGTATGTGTGAAGAACGAAACAAAACACATTTGGATCTTCCAATTCACTATGGCAGACACGGTGTTGGTAGCAAAGGCTCATAAGATAGTGGGTCTGTCTTCCATCATTGGACTAGAAAATCATAACAAACAGATGCTACTGCAGAATTGTATTAATCTCATGTAAATTTGCAATACAATTTGCTTGTACATGTTTTTGTATAAGTGTATCCCAAATTATATTTTGTTTTATACAAGTAGAAATAAAGTTAGAAAAAGTAAATTGATTAGTGCCTTTCTGGCTCTAATAGGATTAGTGCTTTTTCAAAGTTCTTAAAATGTCATGGCTTGAGCTGGGCATGGTGGAACATGCTTATAATCCCAGTACTTGGGAGGCTGAGACCAGAGGATCCGGGTTCGCTGCCAGCCTCAGCTACTTAGTGAGGCCCACCTCAACTTTGTGAGACCCTGTTTCAAAATAAAAAATAAAAAAATAGGGCTGGGGGTATAGCTCAGAGGTAGAATGCTCCTGGGTTAAGTCCCCAGTACCGCAAAAAAAAAAAAATAATAATAATAATGTCATGGCTTAAGTTTGGGTCAAGAAAATGCCATTTTCATCCTTATTAATATTTTCTTATCATCTTCATGATAAAAATAAAACATTTATTATTTATGGGATAGGTTACTATTGTACTTTAATATGTTAACTTATTTGTTTAAGGGTTGCTTTTACATGTAGAAAGAATAATTTTAATGGAGAAAGGAGAGAACTGAGTATAATTTATACTGATAATTTTCACAATATAGAAAATATGACTAATTTTCAAAGCAAAACTATGACTAATTATTTTTGCAAATAATTAAGAGGGCACTCCCCACTTGTTTAAAATCTTATTGGCCTCTTTAAGTAAATATAGAGTAAAATAATAAAGTCAAAAAGTTTATATTTCTTTGACCCATCAAAATGTACATTATTTAATGTTCACAAATGCCTTTGTGCCTGAAAGGTAAAAATAAGTTCATGGAAATATTTTTTTATCCTTTCTTTTTAGAAATGAAACAAACAAAAAATTCAAACCTTCCCAAATTAGACATCCTATTCCCTGATTCCCAAACCCTTAATTTCAGGTTTAGGAGATGACTTAATAAACAGAGGATTAATGTCAACAGTCCAGCAGCAGCTGTTGTTGTTACAGTGACTTAGTTAAATTCAATCACTATTTCTGGAATGCCTGCCTCGTGCAAGGAGCTGTGGCACAAACTTGGAGCAAAATACAAAAATCTATGCAGGCCCCAGTCCCACAGGCTGGATGGAATGCTTCCTCAAGGACTTTGATTCAAAAGCTGGCCTAATATTCACTGTGTTTGGTCAATTTTTAACTCACTTACACTGTTACTGCAAAGCATTTTATACCAATATTTTAATCAACTATCCTAACAAGTGAATAGGTGCTTAAGTCAGTTTTCTAGACACTAGAGGGTTAATAAGGTGACTAAAAACAAAATTGCCTAGCATAAATGTTTCTGCTGAGGATGAAGGAGCCTGAGTTTTCCATTAGAGATGATCAGCACACTTTGAAAGACATTTCATGAAAATAGGAAATTGAATCACTTTTTGATAATTTCATTAATGAAAATAAACATACAAGAAAAAAAATGAAATGCTCCTGTGAAACATTTAGCAATGCAAAACAGAAAGTTTTAGGTGGCAGAGATCTAGTAATTTAGAAATAATTGAGAACTAGGAAGTTCTACAGAAAATAACAGACATTAAATAATCAAGAAAAACCAAAGATAAAGTTTAAATTTGTATTAAAGATACATCCAGTTTTTTCTACAAGTCTGAATACATAGCTACTTTATTTGTATATTTATCCTTAAATATATCTCTGTATATTTGCAAATGTATATGTATCATCTATCTATCCATAAGTTTGAACCTTCATTAAAATTGCCTGTGGGTCTCAGCACAAAGTTGTATACCATAGAAGAAATACAAAATTTTCCTTAGCTCAATGGTTCAACAAAATATGAGGATTTAGTGAGTTTATATTGGAAAAGAATAGAGTTATGAATATTTAAAGGGCAAGCCCCTGGAGGAAAAAGTTTACTTATTTCTGTTACTTTGAAAAGCATTCCTGGCATGAAAGCAAAGGATACAAGGCTTTACTCACCTTAAGAAAGGACCGTGGGACAAATGATGTGGTAGGAATGGAGGGGCTGGCTTCCAGCAGGAGTGAGTGCGCCGAGTGAGATTGGACGAGAAGGCCTGCAGGAAGAATTTCTAAAAGCACCCTCTCTAGATATGTGGTTACATGCCATAGCTGACAGTAAGGTAGAAAGAATGTCCTGAAGGGTCAGACCCAAACCATAAGCCTTTAAAAGTAGACAGCTTTCTCCCACTGGTGGCAGAGGAGGAAGGCAGAGAAGGGCTTAGGGCCACTTCTGGCTTTGAAGATGGAGCGAAGTGGTCAGCTACTGACTGACAGCAGGCCAGTAGCCTGCTGTCAGACCTGTAGCCAGTAGGAACTGCATTTGACCAGTCATTTCAGTGAGCTTGGAAGAGGATTCTTCCTCAGAACCCCAGACGAGAGCCCCACCCAGCTAACACCTTGACTTTGGCCTCATGAGACCCTGAGCATATACCCATCCAAGCTCACCCAGCCTTCTGACCTACAGAAGTATGAGATAATGAGTGGGCCAAGTGTTAATCCATTAAATTTGCAGTCATTTGTTATGTAGAAATAGAAAACCAATTAAAAAATCTTACCTCAAATATCCATTTCAACTCTAAAATTTAAAAAATCCTATCCTGTTTTGGGTGATAATGATGTGTCAATGGAGGCGCATCAGTTGTAACAAATGTAGCACCGTGATGAGGGATGTCTGGAACTGAGGAGGCTGCTCACGTGTGTGTGTGTGTGTGTGTGTGTGTGTGTGTGCGCGTGCGCGCGCAAAGAATGTATGGGAAATCTCTATAATTCCTCTCAACCTTGCTATGGACCTAAAATTGCTTTAAAAACAACAATTAAGAAAGATTTAGCCTTTACCAAGGACAAAAATAAGCCAAGATTTCACTTGACAATAGTAACTACATATTTATATATTTTATGTACTGATTTATTCATTTCCTACTCTATTCCTAATTAAGTAAGATGGCTCACCAAAAATGTTATTTTCCTGCAGTATAAAAACCCCACGGCCAGGCGTGGTGGCGCACGCTTGTAATCCCAGTACTTTGGGAGGCGGAGACCGGAGGATCTGGGTTCGCGGCCAGCCTCAGCTCTCTCTCTCTCTCTCTCTCTCTCTCTCTCTCTTTCTACTTAGTGAGTCCCTCCGCAACTTCGTGAGACCCGGTTTCAAAATAAAGGATAAAAAATAGGGCCGGGGGTGTAGCGCGGAGGTAGAACGCCCCTGGGTTCAATCCCCGGTATTGCAAAAAAAAAAAAAAAAATAAAATAAAATAAAAACCCCACTAGGTGAATGAACAGGAAATGAAAACAATAATGTTGGTCTTAATGCTGGCTGCTTCCTATCGCCCTTCCATCATCATTCTGGGCTGTGAATAGACATTGTCATGATAGATAAATCCCTATGTCCCTCACTTGCAGAGCCAGTTCTTCCAGCTCAACCATTTGCCCTCCTCATAAAAAATTGCATCAGTGGAATTTTTTAGAGGTGAAGGAAGAGATGCAAACAGCTATGTGGAGTTATAGAGCCTCACCTAAGATGAAATAGCAACTTGGAACTGGAATTTTAGGTCCACATTTCCAACTCTGGGATGGGTTCTGGTTTCCTAAAGAACTGAGAATGATGCTTTTCACTGCTGAGGATAGTACCATGAGCCTAATAACCTGCCTACCGCTGTTCACTCAGCACCTGTGCCTCCTGGCCACAGGGTTGGTACTGGCTGCTTTGGTTTTACTCACGATCTGGAACTTCTATATGAACAGCATCTTGTGTCCTCTCTGGTCAGCAGCTATGTCTCCTGATTTTTTTTCACAACTTCTCAATTGGGTTAAGTCCCCCAGTTCCATTACATGTTTTCTTATGACATCTATAAATATTATGATAAATCAATTCTGTGGTTGAGTTATCTGGTTTTCTTTCGTAGAGAAATGGATCCAGGTAAAAATCTGTGGCTGTCTCCCTTATTCTCAATGTCTAGCACAACCATAATAAACGTATTAGATGTTCAATAATGTTTTGACTAGCAAACTAGAAAATTGTGCCCATTCTTTCCAAAATTGAATTGCTGTATCTAGGGCCACAGCTGGCTCAACTTGTAAAATCATAACTAGTAACTAGTTAAGGGGGAAAATACAACAGCCATTCAGATTTCATGGACTAATCCAGCATATTTCAAATTGAATTTTATTTTTTTGGATCCACACAGTGTCCCTAATAATTGAATTATTTTTAACTCTTACTTTAAAGAGGAACTAAACATGTGTGTATATTTTACATTGTATGAATGACATCTGATTGCCAAGGACTGTCACGTGATTTTCAGTACCCATAGGAGTTTAAGACTGTGCTGGTGCCACTTAACTGAAAGGAAATAGAAACAGATTGAGAAAAGAAACAGCTATGTCTAATGCTAGAGCTAAGTAAAGGCCGAGAAAAATCTTGGTTCACTCTAAAAACTAAGTTTTCTCAATAGTTCAAATGAAGCAAAGTAGAGAGACACTTGAAAATATACATGCTAGCATAAAGATGCAGAATCCAGAGGTGCCCACAATGCAATCATCAGTACCACCCTACACTACCTGTTCAGGTTCAGCCAAGTCCACATCTATGGTCTTGTAAAATTGCTGAAGAAAATTTGAATTTTCCTGATTTTATAATTTGGATTTTATTTCCAGCCACTCGGGAGGATTGGATGTTTGAGGCCAGCCTGGCAACTTAGTGAGGTCCTGTCTCAAAATAAAAAATAAATAAAAAAATAAAAAGGGCTAGGGATGTAGCCCAGTGGTAGAGTTCCCCTGAGTTCAACTCTCAGTACTGGAAAAAAACAAACAAAAACAAGAAAACACAAGACAAAACAGAGAACAATTTTGATTTGAAATATTTATAATTTTATAATTTCTAAGGAATTTATATATAACAGTATGGTCTATTTCTTAATTAATTAGCACTAAAACTAATTTAAGTCAAGACTGGGCTTCTGGAGAGTTTTCTTTTAAGAAGGGTTCACTGAGTTTTGAGAATCAACTAGTTAGACAAATACATTTAATATACAGAAACATGAGACTAGATATAGTATAAATCATTGAAGGGTAGGAAAAATAATTTTCTCTCTACTCTTTCTGAGTTCTTAGAAGGGACCTTTTGTAACAAAAGACAGATTAGCAATAGAAAAACAGCCAAGTTTATTAGAATATATCTCAAGTATACATGAGAGATACCCAGAGAAATGAGTGAGTAAGAGGAGGCTTTGAAATTAGACTTAAATACCATCTCAGCTGAAGCAAAGGAAGAAGGGTGTAGAGATGGCCAGTTTTGGGGAGATGACCAGGAGAGACTCAGTAAATGAAAGTACGGGTTGTTATGCAGATTTAAGTAGGTCCTTTCTCCATTAATAAGAGTCTCTAATAATTTAGAATCATCCTCGTGTATCTGGTACAGAGAGGGAGACAACCTTACGAATGGGAATTTTCTTTATAGATGTAAATTTCCATTACCAAAGGGTGATTTCTACTCTGTTTTCGGAGTGTTCCCCTTTTCTGCTGTTAATCAAAATAATCAGCTCAAAATAGTTCTCATGTCAAAGAGGCATATTTGGACATAAGGCATTCTGGTCTTCTATGGTCATATTTTGGGGTGGCATATTCTGGTATGTCGTCAACAGTTGTTGAATTACATAACTGCAATACTTTGAATGTCTCTCCATGTTGGTGTGCTAGAACTTAATCCCTAAATTCATATGTTGATGGTGATTGGAAGTGGGGACTTGGGGAGCTAATTAGAGTTAGATGAGGACGTGAGGTCAAGGCCTCCAGTGGTGGAATTGACGGCTGGAGGGGAAGAGAGACCTGAGCTAGCACATTCTCTGTTTCTCAGCCTTTGACCTCCCCACCATGCTATGACACCAGGAAGGCTGTCACCAGACGCTGGCACCTAGATATTCTCAACCTCCCGAACTGTGAGAAATAAATTTCTCTTCTTTGTAACTTACTCAGAAAATGACTATGAAAATAAATTTACACTAAAGCATTCAGTTGGAAATTTAAGGTTTAGTTTTAGAGCACAGACATAGTCACAGTATTTTCTAGCGAAAGCAGTTTTACAATAGATCCATGAAATTATTTTTCAAGTCATTTTTTTTTCTAAGCTGGGACATGAACCCTTTTATTTCCAGAGTTTTCAGCAGGAAGAAAAATGTTTTGTGCAGCTGCACTTGGAAGGACATTCCTAGAGATCCCGTATCTTATAGATTCCTTGTGGCCAGGTGCCAGCAAGGCAGATGGAAAGCCAAGATTGCTGTTGAGAATTAACAGCAGTTTCAGACCCAAGTAAGTTTCTTAGTACAGTCATTTTGAATAGAAAGAAATGAGATGATTTGTGGTTAAATTTGAGAACAGCGAGAATCCTGGATCTTCAGACCCCTATACTAGGGGCTCATGTAGATGACTTTTCTGATCAAATGATTTTACCTAAGTCATATAGAATATGGTTTTGGGAACTCAGATTTTGTTTAAAAGGACATTTATAAGATTCAGACAAAATTATAATTTAGAATCGATTTGAGAGTGTCAGTCTTGTTCACTATTAAAGTTTTTGAAGTGGAACAAGTATTCAGGCTCCTCTAGAAGGTAAGGAATTTAAGATTGACTGGTGTGAAGAGGAACAAAGATACCATCTTGACCTAGCAGTAAGTATTGATCTGTTCCTCTAATAAATACCTATTTTCCAAGTGCTTGGAGGAAGAGTAACACAAAGGAATTTGCAGGTGGTATAACTCTATTTCACATTGCATCTCTTAATACCAAACACAGAGAAATAGGCAAAGAACTGTGATATACAAAAATTTAAGACATGGTAGAAATGAAAATGATTCATGTAGAAAGTCTGGAAAGAAGTCTAAGTTTCAGAAAGAAAATGTATATCCCAATAGCTTTTAAATATTTATTGTAGAAAAAAGCCAGAATCTATACACAGTCTTTGCAACAATTACAAGAAACAAAACTAGGTGGTAGCAAGACAAAAATAAAAATTGTTTTCACTTGTTATTTTTTGATACCTGGATTTGGGAATATTTTTCATATTTAAATTACAAAAATAATCATAAGAGCTAGACATCCTCACCTGTACAAGTCAGCATGTAGCTGACTAAGTTTGTTACCTGTAACTCCAAGATGGTCACAGAAAGCAGGAACTTCTTATGTTTACCTTCAAAACTATTTTGAAGACTGGCTAATATTTGCAAATCAACTTTAAAAATGAAAACCTATAAAAATAGTAAGGAATATATATGTCTATATATACACATGAAACAAAGGAAATTACATTTTTTTCTTTCATTTTATTTCATTGGTCTTTTACCATTCGAATGAAGCCTCCTATGACCAGCTGGACCCAGTTTACTTTTTTAAATGCTCAGTGAACTCATAAAATTAGAGAGTGTGATGAGGGCTTTTTTTTTTTTTTT
>PVJS01020010.1:0-33081 GCA_004027185.1 Glis glis | reverse complement strand
TCATTCCTCTGGAGCCCAGTACCCTGAGCGTCAAGTCGTTCCTCCTGGAGTCCAGTACCCTGAGCATCAAGTCATTCCTCCTGGTACTCAGTACCCTGAGCATCAAGTCGTTCCTCCTCAAACCCAGTACCCTGAGCGTCAAGTCCTTCCTCCTGGAGTCAGTACCTGAGCGTCAAGTCGTTCCTCTCTGTCCATGTGGGCTGGACAGGTTCATCTCCTGAGTGCCAACAGCTGGAGTCTGTCCCACAGCAACCAACAGAACGCCTGTGCCTGTCACTCACTACACCCAGTCTGGCCTGCACGGGAACCAGTCCTGCATCTGACACACTGGGGGGACACGGCTTGGTGGCAGGTGGCAGTGAACGCTGCCTGGTTCCTGGGATTTTCTATAATTACTGGAAATGATGAAACCTGTCATGCCATAAGGGAGCCGACAGGAGAGACAAATTAACGCCTAGCTTTCTGAACTAAAAATATATATTCATCAAGTCCAGTTGGATTTGCTTTAATTAGTTGGGGTTTTTAAGTCACAGTTTTAGCGATTCCTTTATCAAATTGACTCTTTTCCTTAATATATTTTTTTGAAATGGGGATTGAGCCCCAGGGTGTCCTACCTCTGAGCTATCTCCAAGCTATACCCCCATACCTATTTTATTTTATTTTATTTTATTTATTTTTTGCAGTACCGGGGATTGAACCCGGGGGCGTTTTACCTCTGAGCTACATCCCTGGCCCTATTTTTTATTCTTTATTTTGAAACCAGGTCTCATGAAGTTGCGGAGGCCTCACTAAGTAGCTGAGGCTGGCCGCGAACCCAGATCCTCCAGTCTCGGCCCCCCAAGTGCTGGGATTACAAGCATGCGCCACCACACCCAGCCTCTTATTTTTTATTTTGAAACAAGGTATCACTAAGTTGCTGAGGATCTGACTAAGTTGCTGAGGCTGGCCTGGAACCTGCGATCCTCCTGTCTCAGTCTCCCAAGTTCTGGGATTACAGGTATATACCTCCATACCCAGGTGTCTTTTCCTTAGTATGAAAAAGAACACTTTTCACACCTAAAATATGCCTGTGAAGACAAACCTGCTGGCCTTGCTTGCGTCTCGCCTTGTCCGCAAGGAGCAGCTTAAGACGAGGGTAAGAGTCACTTGTTCAGTCTCTGCTCTTTTTCACATTAACTTACTCTTTCATTCATCCATGAGCTGACTTAATGTCGAAAAAATTATTTGACTCAGCCAGGCATGGTGGCACACACTTGTAATCCCAGTATTTGGGAGGCTAAGACAGGGAAGATCACAGGTTCGTGGCCAATCTCAGCTACTTAGTGAGGCCCTCAGCAACTTAGTGAGACCCTGTTTCAAAATAAAGAATAAAAATAGGGCTGGGGGTGTAGCTCAGAGGTAGAATGCCCCTGGGTTCCATCTCCAGTTCCTCAAAAAAAAAATTTTGACTCTAGCCAAGTTATGGAGCCAACCTAAGTGTCTGTCAATGAATGAATGTATTAAGAAAATATATAAATTGGGCATGGTGGCACACACCTGTAATCTCAGTACTTGGGAGGCAGAGACAGGAGGATCCCAGGTTCAAGGCCAGTCTCAGCAAGTTAGCGAGACCCTGTTTCAAAATAAAAAGTAAAATAGGGCTCGAGGTGTAGCTCAGAGGTAGAATACCCTGGGGTTCAATTTCCAGTACCTCCCAAAATGTGATATATACACAAGGGAGTTTTTACTCAGCCATAAAGAAGAACGAAATTATGTCATTTGCAGGAAAATGGATGGAACTGGCGAGCATCATGCTAAGTGAGATGAGCCTGACTCAGAAACCGAGGTCTACATGTTTTCTCTCACATGTGGAAGCCAGAGAAGAGAAAGAACTGAAAGGGAGACTTGTGAAAAAACTCATGAAAATAGAAAAGAGAGCAGGAGAAGAGAGGAAGGGGCCGGGGGAAGGAGGAGAGGAGGGACGGGGAGATACGAGAGAGGAAACAGACCAAATAGTGCTATGTGCAGATATGAATACATCCCAACGGATCCAACTAGTACACTTAATTATAGTGACCAATACGAAATTAATAAAAATGAACAGATAAGAACTAAAATAGAAGAAAAGGCCCCAGCCCCTGCCAGTCTAGCTCTACAAGCAGGATGGTGAGCCGCTGTGCTTTCTCTGTGCCACCGCTTTGAATGTCCTTATTGGCCCATCTCCATATACGTGTTGGGAGCCTGGCTATGGGGCAACACTGGCATGGGGCACACAGGCCTTTGCGAAGTCTGCATTCTTAGGAAGCACAGGGCTGCCGGAGCATGTGGTGTGATTTAAGCCATGAAGGGCATCGAAGTGACATGAGAGACACCAGAAGTCTTTATGGTTTTGGGCTTGGGGCCTTGCATGACACCATGAAGGAGGAAGGTGGCGAGCAGGCCCTGCCAGCGCTGGGCTGGGAAAGCAGGCATGCAGGTCCACCAAGTCAACCCTTCCTGAGAACGATGATTCAAAACGCAGCCATCTGCGTGGAACTTGAAGAAACCCCCACTCCATGTTTCAGGATGTTTAACTGTCAGGGAAAAAAAGTCATAAAGCAACAGAACTATGTGATGTTGGAGGGAAGAAGACCAGTTAGGAGGTCAGTGCCTTACTCAATGTCTATGTAAGCTGATTTCCTCATTTATAAAATGTGTATAATAATAACGTCTACCGCATATGACTGTTACTAAGATAAGTGAGTTAGATGTCCAGTGTTTGCATATGGAAAGTGCTATGTAAGGGCTCAATAAATGAATGAATGAAAAAAATTATTTGAGTCTACATTACCCATTTAATTATGGCTAACAGTGGTACTAAAATAAAACAAACAAAACTTGCTTGAGAGGCAGTCCAGTTGATGATCCAAGAATTGTTTTCTTTTTCTGTTACTAAACAGAGTCAACAGAAATGTACCGCTAGTGTATTGGAGAACTCTCAGAATCTCTACCATCTGACCATGACTTTGTAACATGCAGCCCTCAGGAGATAGCTCAATGGACTGTCCAACCACTGGGCACAGGTATGGAGGGCACTGACAGGCATCAGTTGGACATGTGGATTGTAAGTGTCCATTTAAGCTGGGCGTGGTGGCGCACACTTGTAATCCCAGTACTTGGGAGGCTAAGACCAGAGGATCCGGGTTCGCGGCCAGCCTCAGCTACTTAGTGAGGCCTCTGCAACTTAGTGAGACCCTGTTTCAAAATAAAGAATAAAAAACAGGGCAGGGGGCGGAGCTCAGAGGTAGAATGCCCCTGGGTTCAATTCCCGGTACCGCCAAAAAAAAAGTGTCCATTTACATCTCCACCTTCATAATTTTTGCTGTAACTATGACCCACGCATATCCCAAATCAACTTTTTTGGGGGCCGAATTGCTATCAAAATTATCATACAATTGACCTTGGAGTAAAAAGCAAATAATCAGAAACAAATACTATGGAATTCACTGCCTCACTGATGTACTAACACCTTAGAGAATTCTGAAACTTAAACATGTATTTCACTTATTGTTTGAAAATTCTGTAGTGCGGTATTTTTTTTGTACTGTTCAAATAGCTTAAAACCCACATCTCAATGGCCCCTTCTCAACAGAGCCCATCTCAAGGTGAAACTCCTGTGTCAAGGAAACCCAATTAACCACAACAGGACAGTCTGTTACAACCAGAGAGCTTCTTAGGCTGCAGGCCTTATCAGAGAATCCGGGCCCACTCATGCGACGAAGTGAGTGGTACTCCACCTGCTTCTGGAGATGCAGCAGTGAACAATTAAATATGGTCCCTGCCCAACAGGCCTGGAAGCAGGACGGAACACCAGGCAAGAGGGTCCCCGGAGGCCAGAGATGGCATAAGGGAGTTAAAAATCCAAAATCCCATAGGAATGGCTTCTAGCTTGAGATCTCAACACCGACATCAAAAAGGAAAATATGCACCAACATCAAAACAGTTATTAAAATTCCTTATTTTATTCTTTGTGAAATTACACTAACTTGCAATGAGACCGGAATGGTGATAAGCTTTATATTTTTCTGGGAGACCATGCCCTCCAGGACTCAGTCCCAAATTCAAATGATAAAAAGGGAACTCCGAGCCAGGCGTGGTGGCGCACGCTTGTCATCCCAGTACTCGGGAGGCTGAGACCGGAGGATCCAGGTTCACAGCCAGCCTCAGCTACTTAGGCCCTCCGCAACTTAATGAGACCCTGTTTCAAAATAAAGAATGAAGAATAGGGCTGGGGGTGGAGCTCGGAGGTAGAACGCCCCTGGGTTCAATCCCCAGTACTGCAAAAAAAAAAAAAAAAAAAAACAGGGAAGGAAAGAGGGACTGTAGCTTTACATTTAAAAACGCAATGACATCCTTCAGGCCCATTTCCCTTCAGGCCTGAATTCTTAAAAAGGTCCAATAAGTCTTAGAACACTGTACATCTGGTTAATTAGTGCCTATACAGTTTGTTAGCTTACAGAATGCATTTTTAGACTGATCAAAAGAAGAATAGGAGCCGGGCGTGGTGGCGCACGCTTGTAATCCCAGTACTTTGGGAGGCGGAGACCGGAGGATCGGGGTTCACGGCCAGCCTCAGCTCTCTTGCTCTCTCTCTCCCTGTCTCTCTCTCTCTCTTTCTCTACTTAGTGAGGCCCTCTGCAACTTTGTTAGACCCGGTTTCAAAATAAAGTATAAAAAATAGGGCCGGGGGTGTAGCGCAGAGGTAGAACGCCCCTGGGTTCAATCCCAGGTACCACAAAAAAAAAAAAAAGAATAGGGAAAGATACCGTTCAAATCGTTATTCAGGTAGAGTCCAAGCGCCACCACCAAATGGACAGTGTCAACCTGAAGATTCTGAGAAGACCCAGACCACTGCCACCTGCTCCACTGTGGAAGGAATCCAGCTCATTGGGCTGACGTCACCCCACATGCATCTCCTGCTCTCCATTTACAAAGTGCCCTTTAAAAGAAGGGCCGTACTTCCCCAAATGTGTCTCTCTCACTTTTGGGGTGGCCCGCGGTCTCCCTTGAACATATACTTCTTACTTTCCTGAATAAGTCTGTCTCTGGAGCGTCTGAAATTCTTTTCTACTACCTAAGCCTGGATCCTCAGGTCCTGAGTTGCGCTCCCCTCTTTCCCCCATTGGGGACCCCTCCCCACCCTTCCCGGCAGTGTCTTGCTGCCCATGACAAGATCTTGACATTCCTCGCCTCGACTCCCCAGGGCTCTCTATCTCCATCACAGCGAAAGCCAGACCGTCGCGGTGGCAGCCCAGAGGCCCCGCATGGCCTGTCACCTGTTACACACTTGACTTCCCCCCTTGCCCTTGGTTGCTGTGCTCCTGCGTGGGTGAGACGCCCTCCTCCTCTAGACTCTCCTCTCTGCTCTCTCTGCCCACTCTCCCCTTGCCAGTGCTTGCTTACTATGTCTTTACTCAAACGCCAGCTTCTCGGTGAGGTCTTTCGGCCCACTCCCCGTCCTGTGGAGAGCAGGCTGTGCCCTGCTCTGAGGTGCCCCACGATGCACAGAACAGCAGCTTCCAGGCGGCGTCCAGCCCCGAGTTACACCATTCTGTAAAGTAGCAGTTTGCCCTGAGTGACTCCATTTTGAGAACAGTGCCCAGGTAGAATGACTCCACACTGGGCTGGACAAGTAAACAGCCACCATCTGCCCAGCACAACCATAAGGCGCAGACAATAAATAAATTAGTCACGCTAATAAAAATGACCGCCTGTGAACTTATCAAGTCAGTAGCACAGAAATGCACAGGTGTATCAACCCCATATCAGGAAAACCAGGCCTATGAACCTATCCAACACACCAGACCACCGAATGCAGCAGCCCCTTCACCTGAGACAAGACTGTCACAGCCGCACACTGACCCTGCCACCTGGCCACTCGTCAGGATCCTTGCCCAGGAAGATCGCCACAGTGGGGAACCTTGATTCTCTGTCCCAGGCTTCAGCTCAGCGTGGTTTCTCCTGCCCCAGGCCCACTCCAACTGACACCTTGGGCGGACATTGAAGAGAATGCCTTTCTCGGCCACGGTCCACCCAACAGACAGCTGTGGGACGGGTCCTCACTGTAGATGTACTTTGATCAGTGCCTCGCAATTAGACATCATCGTGAGGTTTGATGTGATACAAACATACATGCACACAGCTCGTGGTGTGTTCCCCTCCACATCCCACCCCGCTGCCCCTCCCTCCCTGTACATGCTAGCAACGCAGGTAGGAAGAAACAGTTCAAATAAAACTTAGGGCCTGGTTCTCTAAAACTCTTACCGGACCACCAGCAGCGACTCTGGGTCTAATTCTGCTCTTCGCCTTTGGTAGAGCAAAGCCTGCTGAGCCCGACAGCCGCCTTCACCCTTCCTTAGCCTTTCTGTGACCTACATACCTCATTGTGTGAAGGATGATGTGTGATTTGAGTGTTGCGGATTTAGAGATTAAGGTTGGAATGACACCAGGCAAACCAAGAGTACTTCGGTGCATCGCAACCGATGAGAGTGGTGGAGCTCGTGTATTGCCCCAGTGAATGCGGACGTGCTGGAAGCACACACAGGTGTCTGGTCCGCACACCACCACCTCGCGTGCTCACCCGTCGTACTCATCATCTACCCCTTTAGGACGCGAGCCCCATGAAGAAAGTGACTTTTGTGTACGTGGTTGGCAGCTGTATCCTCCGAACCTAGAGGAGCATCCGGGCCATGGAATGTGTCCAACGGCAGCTTGTGGGACACATCTATGGAATGAGGGCTGCGGAGAGCAGATGGACCAGGGAAATGAGTTCTCAGACAGATAGCAGAACCATTTCAGAACCAGGGCATGGTGAGAAGACTGAACACAGAGAAGACACGACAGGAATGTCCCACCTATGTGGGGAGAAGACGTGCACTGTTGTGATGAGACACAGCAATGGTGATCGAGTGGTCTTTTATATACGGCTTGGATTAACTTTGACTCTTCAGCACTACGGCAACGGGGGAGGGGGTATGCAATAAACTCTGTGATCCTGCAAGTCTCATTTCAGAAGTTTAGGAACTCATTAGCAAATAAAAGCATGCATGAGGAAAATCAGCACCAGGTAAAAATCTAACAGTAGAATTGGCCAGTACTAGGAAGAGCTACATGACAGCCAGATGCAGAACATGTGCACGCCTGTGATCCCAGCACTTGGGAGGCTGAGACAGGAGGATCACAGGTTCAAGGCCAGCCTCAGCAACTTACTGAGACCGTTTCAAAATTAAAAATATAAAGGGCTAGGGGTAGAATGCCCATGGGTTCAATCCTCAGTACAAATAAAAAAAAGAAAAGAGAGATAGAGGAAGGAAGGAAGGAAGGAAGGAAGGAAGGAAGGAAGGAAGGGAAGCCTGTTGTGACCCTATATGAGAAATTTCAGTGCTGAACTGTAGATAGCTTTTGGCTTTATGAACCCTCAAGTCTTCCATTAACTCAGTCTTCATTAACTGGCCCTTTTAAAGAGTTACCACACTTTAGAAATATCCTAATCCAAGAGGTAAATTGGCATACAATCCTTTTCTAATGAAAAGTGTTTGGTGCACACTTGTAATCCCAGTACTTGGGAGACTGAGACAGGAGGATCACAGGTTCGAGGACAGCCTCAGCTACATAGTGAGGCCCTCCGCAACTTAATGAGACCCTGCTTCAAAATAAAAAATAAAATAGGGCTTCACGGCCAACCTCGGCAACTTAGCAAGGCCCTCCACAACTTAGTGAGACTCTGTTTCATAATAAAAAAGTAAAATAGGGTCCAGGGTGTAGCTCAGAGGCAGAATGCCCCTGGGTTCAACCCCCAGTATCTATCTATTTCTCTCTCTCTCTCTCTCTCTCTCTCTCTCTCTCTCTCACACACACACACACACACACACAGAACTGATTAAAACTAAGAGGAGTAATCCCAACATTTAGGAGGCTGAGGCAGAAGGATTGCAGATATGAGGCCAGACTCAGCAACTTAGTGAGTGTTCTAGTTAGATATAAAATGTCACCTTAAAGAGCTCACTTATTAATGTTTAAAGCTGATGTAATTGAGTCATGAGGGTTGCAATCTCAGAAGTGGATAAACCCATTGTCATGGATTTATTGAGTGGTACCCAGTAGACCTGTCCTGGAGTGCCTTGGGGATTATATAAAAGGTTCCTCCTGCCCCTGTTTGCTCTGTTGCTTCCGGCCTCCATGATGTGAACAAAGCCCAGGTGCTCTCCCTCCGCCACGCCCTGAGGTCCGCGGTCCCCAGCTTCACATGGACTTAGCCCCAAAATTGTAAAAAAATAAATCTTCTTTCCTCTAACTTATGTGGTCAGATCTTTAGATTATGGCTGCAAGAATGCTGATCGGGACAATAAGACTATTTCAAAATAAAAAATAAAAAGGGCTGGGGGTGTAGCTTAGAGGTAGAATGCCCCTAGGTTCAATCCCCAGTACTGAAACAAAATGACACAAAACAAAAATGAAGGAGACGCTCATTGCAAGCCAGAATAGTAGTATGGGTGAAGACCTTGAGAACAGAGCTTGTCTTCTGCTTGGAAAATTGCCTGACGTCAGTTCATTCAAGCCAAGAGTGTTCCCGATGATACAACCAGTTCTCAAGTCCCTACTGACATGCTACCACTTCCTGCAGACCTCCAAATGAATCAGGTCTTTCTGCACATGTTGCTTCACAGAACTCAGCACAATGGGCTGCACCCTCGTGCACTGCTGTAGATATGCTTCGTGTAAGTGGTAACAAGGTGCTGAGGTAGGAGAGAAGAAATAAAAGAAATAGGTAGAAAGGAGACAGAATGAAAGAACAAGGAAAGTATAACTTTAATATGGAAGCCTGTAGCAACATTCCCCAACAACCCGGCTCCCCAGCCAGGCCTGTTAGTCCCAAATGTCAAAGGGATTTACAAGTCTTTACTTCCTTGAGCACTGTTAGCATCCTACCCATGAACAGTTTAAACAAAAGAGACACCCACTGATAAGACAGGGAAGGACCCATCAGGACCCAGGAGATGACCAAGCACCCAAAACCATCCAGTGACCACTAGACTCATGTCGTCCTCACATACCTTCCATACCCACTTCACCAAGTTTCCTTTAAAAGAAGAATGGGGAACCCCCAAGCGTGCCTCTCACTGTGGAGATGGCCAGCATTCTCCCTTGCATGGGTATTTCTTGCTTTCCAAAATAAACCTCTGTCTATGTCTCTGCCTGGCACCTGCTGAAATTCTTTTCCCTTGTTTAAGCCGAGGACCTCACCGACCCCTCTCTGCCCCACTGGGAACTCCTCTGGGCCCTTCATGGAATCAACCCTTCTCCCGTGACAGTACAACTTTAGAGAAAATTCTGGAGCTTATAGACAGTTGATCAGGAAAGCATCTTTTTTAATATACTTTGATTGGTGCGTTGAAATTATAAATCATAGCAAGGTTCAAAGTGATACAAGCACACATGCACACAGCACCTGGTGCGTTTCCCTCTGCAGCCCACCCGCTCCCCCTCCGCCCTCCCTGGACGTGTTAGTGAGATTGCTGGTGATACCTTCATCTATGGACACAGCATGGTTTGAACTGTTCCCTTCCGCAATCCTCCTTTTTCCCCTCTCCACCTCCCTCCCCAACCACATTCCACTGTGCTACGGTCTTTCTCCTCTTTTATCTGAAGTTCTTTGTTTCCTATTTTCTCTCTAGCTTTCACATAGGAGGGAGAACATATGACCCTTGACTCTCTGAGACTGGCTCATCTCACTTGGCATCACGTTCTCCAGCTCCATCCATTTTCTTGAAGATGACATTAGTTTGTTCTTTATGGCTGAGTGAAACTGCATAGTGCGTACATACCACATTTTCTTTAAGTCTCATTTTTTCCTGTGTGTGTGTCACAGATGAAGCCAACACTTGAGCACACCGGCCTCAGGAAGCCGTGAGCAAGGTCAGCAAAGGTCAAGACTCTTCCAAAGTCTCCCAGATGCTCATCATGTGATCGTCCGAGGATATGGCTCAGTCATGAGAGTTTAGTGCCCATTCTTTTTCATTCCTCCCACGATACTTTGACTACCTTAACACAAGCTTCTAGGGAATGATACAAAAACTACTGTAGTAAGGTCAACTGAGCTGTGCCTGTTATAGCTGGGGACACTTGTATTATGTAACTCAGCAGCCAAAGAGTATCAAACTGCAAACCACCTTCCCAAGGGGGCCAGGCCTGCCCACTCACCCCGTGGACAAGAGGAACGCCTCCCAGACACTTTAATTTTGACTCGTTTGTGTACAGGCTTAAACAAAGGATCAGTGCTGAAGAAACGATAATGTTTAGAGTCAGAGGGCTGACCAAGCTGGGCCAGCACATTTCTGAAAGCTCTCGAGTGGCCCTTTCTATCCTTCGACACATCTAGGCTTGTTAAGAGACCAAGAGAAGCCAAGTATGATGGCATTCGCCCATAACCCCAGTACTGGGAGGCTGAGACAGGAGGATCGCAGGTTCGAGGCCAGCTTCAGCAACTTAGTGAGACTCACAGCAACTTAGCGAGAACCTATTCCAAAATAAAAAGGGCTGGGGGTGTAGCTCAGAGATAGAATGTCCCTGGGTTCAACGCCCAGTACCACAAAAGAAAAATAAATAAATAAATAGCCAAGAGAGTCAATGGTCCCATTATTCTGTCCTTTGCCACACGCTGACCATACCACATGTGCCTCTCAGATGATACATACATATTTTAGCTCAAAAATACTACTGCCTTAGTGGCTAGAATAGATGCAGAGAACTTAGGAATCTGTCTCGAACAATCCCAAAGTCTTTCTTGGCACGCCTCACTTCTGCCAGCTTTGTATATAATAAATTCCATCATCAGCTTCGGCTGCTATGGCAACCAGAACATTTCAGAAGTGATTCAAAATGAGTATCACTACACAACCAGCATCTTTCGCAGGAAGCAGAAACGACGACGAGGTCTAATCCGCTCTAAATTTCAAAATACGCCTTCAACTTTCACTCCCGAAACCTATTTATGCTCCCATTGGCAAATCAATAGGTAACAGCCTGGGACCCTGACACAGAAGCTCGGTGGAGAAGCCCCTCACTCCGTTCCTTAGCTAGTCACACGGGAGCTGCGCCTAGGCGCCCTCCGCCCACCCTCACAGGCCTTCAAGAACACAGACCAGTTTTAGGTTCATGGAAAAACTGCATGAAAGGTTCTGAGTTTCTATCTCCACCCCACTCCCCCACACAGGCGCCCTCCCGGCTGCCCACGTCCCGCCTTCCAGCAGCATGTCTACTGAGTCAGCAACTGCAGCCGCACGTCACAGTCACCAAAGCCCCACTCCACATGGTAGCTCGCGTCTCGTGTACATTGTGTGGGTTTGGACAAATGAAGAATGACATCTATCTCCAATTAGAGTATCAAACAGGATTTTTACTGCCCTGAAGATCCTCTGTGCTCCATGTATTCATCTCTTCTACCTGCTGTAGCCCTTGGCAACCACTGACCTTGTGTGCGTGCACGAGCGTGCGTGCGGTGCTGGGGATGGAACCCAGGGCCTCGCACGTGGTGGGCTAGCGCTCTACCACGGAGCTACGCCCCTGCCAATCACTCATCTTTCCATTGAGCCCTTAGTGTTGGCATTCCCAAAACGCCATATAATTGTAATCATACAGTATGTGGCCTTCGTGGATTGCCGTCTTTCACTTAGTAACATGCATTGACGGTTTCTCCCTGTCTTAGCTAACGATTTTTTAGCACTAAATAATATTCCATTGTCTGGATGCCCCACAGTTTATTTAACCATTCGCCTGCTGAAAGATATCTTGGTCGCTTCTGAATCTGGACAATTAGAAGTAGAACTGCAGCCGGGCGTGGTAGCGCACGCTTGTAATCCCAGTACTTGGGAGGCTGAAACCGGAGGATCCGGGTTCGCGGCCAGCCTCAGCTACTTAGTGAGGCCCTCCGCAACTTAGTGAGACCCTGTTTCAAAGTAAAGAATTAAAAATAGGGCTGGGGGTGTAGCCCAGAGGTAGAATGCCCCTGGGTTCAATCCCCAGCACCGCCAAAATAAAAAGAAGTAGAACTGCTGTGAACATTTGTGTGCAGGTTCTTGTGTGCACGTAAATTTCTAATTCATGAGGGTAAACCGAGGAGCGCAATGGCTGGAGTACATAATACGAGTACGCTTAGCTTTATAAGAAACTGCCACCGGGGGTAACAGCTCGGGGACAAGTGCCTCCTGTCTCTTGAAGTGGCCACACAGCTCTACACTCCCATCAGCAGCGGAGGAGAGTTCTGTTATGCCAGTCTTCACCATGTGTGGTGTTGACGGCATTTTAGGTGCTGGCCATTCTAATAGGCACGCCCCGTTGTGGCTTTAATTCTTAATTCCCTAGGGACATAGGACATTCATGGACTCATGAGCCAGGCCTTCCCTTTCAGTCCTGTCCTATGTGAAGGCCTGGGTGTCCCCCTGAACCCACGCAGAATGAAAGCAAGCCCTTCAGGGCTCAGGTGGCGGAGGTGCCATCGAACGCCAGCTGTGGGTCTCACAGGCGACACTTCACAGTCCCCATCTGTGGGCCCCTCGAATAGCTCATTCTGTGGGATGAAAGATAAAGCAAGGGTTAAAAAGTTAATACAGCCCCCAGGCCCCGGCTCCCTAACTACACACGTGTACAAGCCTCAGTGACACCTCAGACTGCTTCGCCCGTGACACTCGGGAGTTCATGTAGACCCCCGCACCGGGGTCTGCATGGAAGTCCACAAAACGAGATTCTCCCTTCCCTGAGCTCTCACAGGGAATTCCTCTAGACACTGGGGATAATTGATTGAAGCCAGGGGTGTTCTACCTCCAAACTACACCCCTAGCCCTTTTTATTTTTTAATTCTGAAACAGGGTCTCACTAGGTTACTGAGGGTTGTGCTAAGTTGCTGAGGCTGGTCTCCAACCTGTGATCCTCCTGTCTCAGCCTTCCAAGTACTGAGATTACAGGTGTACACCACCACACCTGGGTCTTTTCCCATCTTAACAAAGCCCTGGGTTGTGTACTTACCATGAAATATGGGATTCGTGTTTTTTAAAAAAAATACAGTGATTTACTTTTGAAAGATGGCAGTGACTGTTCAAGATAACTATTGTGGCCGGGCGTGGTGGCGCACGCTTGTAATCCCAGTACTTTGGGAGGCAGAGACCGGAGGATCCGGGTTCGCGGCCAGCCTCAGCTTTCTCTCTCTCTCTCTCTCTCTCTCTCTCTCTCTCTCTCCCCCCCTGTCTCTCTCTACCTAGTGAGGCCCTCTGCAACTTCGTGAGACCTGGTTTCAAAATAAAGTATAAAAAAAAATAGGGCCGGGGGTGTAGCTCGGAGGTAGAACGCCCCTGGGTTCAATCCCCGGTACCGCAAAATAAAAATAAAAAAGATAGCTTGGAAATGAAAAAGTGAAGAAGTCTAGGAAAACCACGGGTCTGGAATCCATGAGGCTGGAGGAAGTCTAGTGAAGGATGGGTCAGAGCCCTACCTCACACACCGTTACAGACACTTCATTATCCACATTCAGGTATCTCATTAATAAAGCACTATTGATGAGTGCAGTGTAGTAATTATAACCCACGATCACCCCTTGATCTGTCCAGAACCAAGATGCTCTATTACCTAACAACCAAATTTCACAATAAGTCTCAGCTGGTATATTTTTACTTAAAAGCTTTAAAACTTTTCAGACCTTCTGTTTATAAATGGTACAACTGCCTAAAAATTTCTCTGATAAATTTTTGGGTAGATTCTTTTATGACTTCTTAGCTGGTTTCCCCAACTAATTTCTTTTTCCAAATTTTAATGAAATAATTCACATAGGTGTATATTTTTTCTAGCACTTATAACCCCACTAAATAGTTTTCTCTTACTGGTTAATAGAAAAACAGAGAGTAAGTGGAGAAATAGGCACTAGTAGATCGCCGGTGCCGAGCCCCAGGTCTCTAGATCAAGTCTTGCTCAGTGAGCTCCAGCCTCTCACCGTCTCAGGCAGAGCCATGGTCCCTGGCGAGCACTGGGGACGTGTGCAGGGAAATGGGCACACATTTCCTCTGGGACACTTATAAAAAGGATAAAATAACCTTGTAGCTGAATGGACCGCAAAGTCTTCTGACAAACTTCACTCTCCCTCCCTTCTTTTCCACTGAGAGAAAAAGACATCCAACAGTGGAGACTTCGTCTCTGGCAGCTCCTACTTCTGCCGGGCCAGTAGTGAGGATGGAAACGGTTCATGGGTCTTGAGGCATGGAGTCCAGACCAGAATGAACACAAGACACACTAGTAGACTTTCCAAGTAACTACGCATGCACTCTCTCTCTCTCTCTCTCGCTCTCTCTCTCTCTCTCTCTCTCACACACACACACACACACACACACACACACACACACACACACACCCCTAGATCCCTACTCTGGAACTGAAGAGGTTAACTAACAAAACAGCAATGACGTAACTGGCTGGCCTGCATTTCCTTTCAGAGCACACCAACAATAAAGTAATGAGACCGTGTGCGAGGGCGAGGGGCCACAAAGATGAAATAAAAGCCCTTGGCAGGTGAATCCATATTTGTTCATCTGTTAAGTGTGTTTGGCTTGAATGGATTTTTACTGAAAGGTCCCAGTGTTTCTCACAGTTTGGGTATTACTTTTCCAGCTCTGTTATAAATGTGACCATAGAAAATGTCCTTGTTCCTATCCAACAAGTATTTGCAATTTACTGAATGAGTCATTTATAGAGAGGCCCCTGAGAACATCCAGAATACTATGAGAGGGCAGCGAAGTGGAGTCTCTCGACTCCCGCTAATGTAGTTAAAAGAGGTCAAAGGAGAACTTACCCCGTCCATCGGCCTATTCATAATGCCACAGTGAAGAAGACTAATGGGAACTGGTGTAACTGACTGAAATGGGGCATAAATGACCAAATAATATTAGAGAAAACTAAACAGCTTGAGTGCAGTGACAGCCTTGGTGCCCCGTGGAGTAAAGGCAATAAGGAGTCCTTTAGAATATACTTCTCTTTCTTAAAGAAATTTATTGGTGCAATATAATTAGAGATCATCATGAGATTCAAAGGGAAACACTCATACATGCACACAGCATCCTTTGGTTCTCATAACTCACTGAGAGATATCAACAAACTGCTAAGAGAGCTCTAGGGATTCACTCAAGCCAACTAAAAGACATGGTGTCCTTGAGGAAATTAAAACCTCAGGGTCATTTTGATTGCTAATGATGTTGAACATTATTTCATGTATTTATTGGCCATTTATATTTCTTCTTTTGAGAAGCGTCTATTCATTTCAGTTGCACGTTTTTTAATTTTATTTTTTTAGTGTCAAGTTTTTCAAGTGAAGGGTCATATGTTTTCATTCATATATGGAAGCTAGAGAGAAATTAGGAAATAAAAGAGACGTCAGAGCCGGGCGTGGTGGCGCGCGCTTGTAATCCCAGTACTTTGGGAGGTGGAGACCGGAGGATCCGGGTTCGCAGCCAGCCTCAGCTCTCTCTCTCTCTCTCTCTCTCTCTCTCTCTCTCTCTCTCCTTAGTGAGGCCCTCTGCAACTTCGTGAAACCCGGTTTCAAAATAAAGTATAAAAAATAGGTCCGGGGGTGTAGCGCGGAGGTAGAACGTCCCTGCGTTCAATCCCCGGTGCCGCAAAAAAAAAAAAAAAAGAGACGTCAGATAAATGAGGGGAGATGCTAGTAGAATAGCAGAAGGTGGTTAGGGGAGAGAGGTGGAGCAATGGAAGGGGAGAATTAATGAAGGAAACAATTCTAATAATGCTACGTTTATAAGTGAAGGTATCAATACCAATTTCAACATTATGTATAGGGAGAGAGGAGGGGGAAGCAGCGTGCGATGCGGAGGGAAACACAGCGAGTGCCGTGTGCGTGTATGATTCTAACACGCTGAACCTCATTATGATGTATAATTACAATACACCAACTAAAAATTAATTAAACTTAAGAAAAGAAAATTAAGATCCACCAAACAAGAAGATAAAAGGTATTAGCCATTGATCACCCCTGACATGACAGGCACTTTGCTAGGTACCATTCATGACTTTATAGAGGCAGGACTGTTTCTACTGCAGAACAGAAATTCCATAGCAGTTGCGGGGAGGGGGGGTGCAGGCCCATAGTCATAGCTACGCAGGAGGCTGAGACAGGAGGATTTCATGAGTCCAAGAGTTCAAGACCAGCCTGGGAAACATAGCAACACCCTGTCTCAAGAAGAAAAAGAAAGGCAGAGAGGGAGGGTTCCCCAGGCATAGGAGCCCTGTGCATTTGTCTCTCTGCTCTTGGTCTCCGGCACCTGCAGAGATACTCAAGAGCTGTGGGCGAGTGGCTGATGAATGGGGTGTCTTCCCAGGGGAGTGGCATTCCCAAGCTCCCCGGCATGCTATGGGTGTCCTCGGCAAAGGTCACACCACCTTGGCCTCAGGGTAGACAAATGAGGCGGAGGCAATGAGGAAGAACTGTGCCCCATGGATACGTGGGCGGCACGGTGGTCCTGGGCTGTTCGCCACATTCCAACAAGTGACTTGGTTCTTATGATTTCATATGTAAGGTCTTTGTGCGTACAGATGTACACATCCTTCCTGGGGGGGGGGGGAGGAAGACCGTTTGAGACCATGATCTTTATCCTTCTCCAAGGGCTTGTTTCAGGCAAGGATGCCACTTGGTGCCACCGTGGTTGCCAGGGAGATGAGGAGCGTGCAGGGGGTGGGGGATGCTGAGCGCTTTCTTTAGCCTGCAGCCCAGGGCACAGTGACCAGAATGGAGAGAGGCCCAGCCTGGCCTTCTGATCCAATCTCCTGTGGTCCAGGGACAGAAATAGCCAAGATCCCATTTTGGTATCCAGCCTGGAACCACCAAAGGAACAGCCTAAAACAGCTGCACACTAGCCAGGCCTGGTGCTGCACACCTGTAATCCCAGTACTTGGGAGGCTGAGACAGGAAGATTGCAGGTTCAAGGCCAGCCTCAGCAACTCAGTGAGACTCTGTTTCGAAATTAAAAAAAAAAATTAAAGGCTAGGAGTATAGCTTGGAGGTAGAATCCCCCTGGGTTCAATCACAGTGCCAAAACAAAACAAACACCTCTATACCCTACATAATTCAGCTTTCTCTAACTTGTCGATTGCTAAGATGGGGGCGGAGATGGAGCCACTCTGTGTTTTCATACTGATGTGGATCGAGCACCTGGGTGAAGCATCACACTTCAGACGTCTGCCCTGCGGGATGGCAGCAAGGACCTGACAGACAGACAGGGCAAACTCTGTACAAGCTGGTCTGTTTCCTGAGGCCCAGAGAAGGGTAGAGCTCAGCTGTACGAGAGCTTGCGCAGGCCTGGGCTAGAGGGTCGCTAAGAATTCTTCCAGGTTTCTTTCATGGGCTGGGTACAAGGGCCCTTCATCTACTAGATGTGACCATTACTCTGGTATGCTTTTCACAGCATGCTCTCCAGGACTCTTCATCAAGTCGCACCACAAGCACTTACAGAGCATCTGCTGTTTTTGAGTCCTTTTAGTTTAATGCACACAGAAAAGACAGTCAATTTAGCAAAGAGAAGAAAGAAGGATTCATTAAGGAGAAGCTACCCAATGTGGATTTTTTTCCCCAAAAAAATATTTTTAGCCTGGGTTGCAGGCTAAAGAAATAATCATTGTGCACTGGGCATGGTTGCACACGCTTGTTATCCCAGTACTTGGGAGGCTGAGACAGGAGGATCACAGGTTTGAGGCCAGCCTCAGCAACTTAACAAGGGCTTCAACAACTTAACGAAACCCTGTTTCACAATAAAAAATAAGATAGGGCCAGGGGAGGGGGTAGTTTGGAGGTAAAATGCCCCCCAGGTTCAATCCCTAATACGAAAGAGAGAGAGACAGAGAGAGACAGAGAGAGAGAGAGGAGGAGGAGGAAAGAAAGAAAATTATTGTGCATCTTTATGGGGTACTATGTGATGTCTGGTATGTTTATACGCTGTGTATTGATCAACTCAAGATGCTTAGATAAACCAGCATCTCAAACATGTATCACTTCCCTGTGATGAGAGCACTCGAAATCCTTTCCTGTCGCTACTCTGGATTATAGGATACAATATCGTGAACTATCACCATCCCCGGTGAATTTTGTAAATTGCACGACTAGTTCTTGGAATGCCGGTCTCCTGTGTCCCTTGCTTTCCGTCATCCTCTCTGCGCAGGGGACAGAGCTCACCCCCATCAGAGGGACAGCTAGATAAGTGCACCAGCCACAAGGAGCTCGAGGCTGCTCACTGCTCTCTGCTCATCTCCCAGCAGCCTCTCCTGCAATACTACAGGAAGTGATGAGAGGCAATCTCAGCAGTCTACAGGAACACAAATCTCCAACCACCATCGACGCGTTGTTGGCTGCTGGGAGGAAATGTCATTACCAAAAGAGATTTTGTACGTGCGCGTGCTGCGGATGAAACCCAGGGCCTCGCACGTGCTCGGCAACTGCTCTACCCCTGAGCTACACCCTCAGCCCTCCCAGACCACTGCTGTCAGCACTGTGGCTTCTGGTGTTGCAATGATAGCACTGGCGTTTGCCATGGACCCAGGAGATCTAGACAATGAGTTCATGTGTGACAGCACTACTAGACTCCTGTACCTGTGAAAGGTGACGGATGAGAAAGGTCTGAAGCATGCTGTGCTCTTGGGTTATATTCTACAGTGTTTTTTCCTATATAGGAGTCCTGGTTTACTGAAAATTTAGGAAAGCAATACAGATTGTGACATTTGATTCTCTGGCATTAGAGGCACAGAAAATGCGAATGTTGGACTCAATCCCATACAGCAACACTGGGGTTCACATGTGCCCGGAAGTAGCAGAAATTCACAAGTCGCCGGGATGGCCTCAGTTTACCAGCTCACCACACAGGGCCCACATTCCTTTGAATTTGTCATACTAGCATGAGTGTCTCTAAAAACTCCAGTGAACAGGGTTGTAACACCATGGTCGACGCTACTCACAAAATACATTAGCATTCCGGAGAGAGAGAGGAGACGTCAGCTGAACAGCACCATGGCCGCCGCCCTGTGAGCAACTCCACAGTGAGTGACCCGGCCCATCTCCGAGGCAGGCAACATGGGGACTCCTTTTTACTGGGCAAACAGTAGGTTCTTCCTCAGTCAAAGAACTAACTTCTTTACATGAAGAACAAGAAACCGATACTTGTGTTCATTCCTTTCTTCATGAGGAAAAAAAAAAAAAGAACTGGAGAAATTGAATGTTGGCTGCAAAACCATCCTCTAATATATTCAAGTCAATCACTTTCTGCTAAATATATTTATCTTAGGGAACAGTAGGAAATAAGACCTGGATAAAGGAGTATGTGTGCGTGTGGGAGAGGGATGAAAAGATGCACAACCTAGGAGTGTGCCCGTGTTTCGCTCAGTGCAGTTACCAAAAACCAGGACACTGTACAATTCCCAGGGGATCAGTGACTGCCCAGGAAAAGGTGCGTCTCCAAGTGACTGTGAGTGACTCCTTCTTAGCCTTTAAGTGCTCTTTCACCCAGTCTCTCTATTATTTAATCTGTTATTACCTGGAATTAAAGAATCCTTAATTTAAGATTTGTGTGTGTGTACATGCGTGTGTGTGTGTGTGTGTGTGTGTGTGTGTGTGTGTTTAAATTCACTGCCCAATCAAAAGTGTTCCTTTGTCTCTCAGAAATATTTTCCCAACAGAGGATTAGGTGATGCACACTTCCAAGACAGCAGTCAAAGAAATGGGCCTGTATCCTTTCTTCTTGGTTCATAGAGTTGGTGGCTAGAAGGTCTGCCCTGAGATCGGAGACTTGGATTTGACTACAACTTTGACAATGGCAAACTTTTGTCCCTTCACAAGGTTCTGACCCTCTCTCACCTTGTGATTGTTCACATATCAAATGTCTTCCTCAAAGAATTAAAAAATGAGATAATGAGGCTGGGTGTGGTGGCGCACACCTGTAATCCCAGTACTTGGGAGGCTGAGACAGGAGGATTGCAAGTTCAGGCCAGCCTCAGGAACTTAGTGAGACCTTGTCTCAAAATAAAACTTTAAAAGGGCTGGAGGTGTAGCTCAGTGGTAGAGCACCCCTGGGTTCAACCCCCAGTACCAAAAAAAAAAGAGGAAGAAATGAGATAATGAAAACAAAAACTATAGATGGCAAATTATAAAGTATAAATTATAAATTATTAGACACTGTGCTGGTCTCTTTTGAAAGCACAGTTAGTACTTCTATAACACAATGCAGGCATTCCTAAAAATTATGCATTATGCAAAATTGCTCAATAAAAACCAGAGCGCTTATGAGGAGAAAAACTGAGCTATAGATAAAGCATCCTAAAAACCTCACCTGCAACACACACACAAATAGAAAGGACAGCACATGTTAACTGGCTAAGAAACATATACATACTACAATAGTTATGTATTTTGAAGATAAGATGTCATTTGGGTCTTGAAAGTGATGTGGGTTATTGTCAAGTAGTGGACGGAGAGTGGTCTGAGTCGAGCTGTGAGGCCCAAGGCCTGGGCTGGGAGGCTGCTGGTATAGATGTTTGAGAAATGGGAGTTGGCCATATTCCTATTCAGCTCAGTTCAGCTGGGTACAGTTGTCTTCACTGGCTCACAAGTGAAATTATGCATAAACAAATGTGAAATTCTCATTGTATGCAAATTGCTTCCTAATACATCAATTGTGTTGGAACAAATTCATGTTTTCAAATAAGCATTACAACAGAACTGACTGTATTGTGGAACATGTCCCAAAAATGGAAAATAAAACTCCAAAATAATTAAATCAGCTTGTTCTCTTTGACCCTGCTACTTACAAGGAGTACAAACACAAAACCAGCCAATGGATGTTGCTCTGAGCTTCTCTCTTATCAGCCAAGATAAGCACCATTTGATGCTTTGAAAAACTGAAAGTTTGAGCTGGGCGTGGTGGCGCACACCTGTAATCCCAGTACTTGGGAGGCTGAGACAGGAGGATCGCAGGTTCAGAGCCAGTCTCAACAACTTAGTGAGACCCTGTTTCAAAATAAAAAAAAAAAGGTGGCTGGGGGTGTGGCTCTGAGGTAGAACACAAAGAAAAGAAGGAAGGAGGGAGGGAGGGAAGGAGGGAGGGAAAGGTTTCAAAAGTGAACTTCACCTCACCCGCATCTCCTTCAGCTTTGAGCCTTGCACAGGATGTTGGATTAGGGAATTAAGATCACTAACTTTTGTTTGTCCATTAAAAATAATGTTTAATAAAAAAAAGAGCACAGATAATGGCAAAATGTAGTAAAATAACTAGGAGGTGATGGGTTTTGAGTAGTGTCTCCTTTTAATGTCATTTAATGAATTGTAAGCTTATACAATTTAATGTTTAATAATGGCCATCCTTAACAATCGCCCAGACACTTCCTTAGAATTTCCCCATTGGCTCATGGAAATAGTCCCGGGCAGCTTCAGCACATCGCTGCCCCCTGTTCCCCAGCGAGCACCTGGGTAAGAAGACCTGCAGCCCACCCCCGGAAGGCCTGCCTCCTGCTTTCTGCATTCCTCTGGTCCTGGGTCTCCCGATGTGCCTGGGGAACACCACTGTCAACACTCCACTGCGTTCAGCCCTTAACCCCAAGCCAGGCTTAAGATCTTCCAGGGAACCCATGAGACTAGGACCATGGGCCCCACTGGGCAGGATCCAATGGAGGATTGGGGGAAGAGAGCTCTTCGATGGTTTTCTGTCCATCAAAGAGTGCATCCTTCACAAAACCTCGCGGAATCAACATCCCTGTTGACACTCTACATCTACATCCCTGTAGATGTAGCTCCTTTTGTATTATCAAGGTTTAGACTCCAGCTTCTTGGACACTCACCAGTTGCTGCTACTGAACATATTTCTAGGTTCTGAGAATATCCTCCAAGGACAATAATATCATCATTCCTTTGTTGGAGCAGACAATAACATTTGGCCATCAACACGGAATCATAGGCCACCCCAGTTTTGCAAGATTCTCTTTCAAGGCCTTGGCTTTCCTCTGGAGACGAAACCCTTCCTGTGTGTTCCACACAAAGCCAGCTCTTGGCATTCTGACGCCCCGACACACTGCACTTTCTCAACTGAGAGTCTGAGTCTAATAATTCTTCCTCACACGGACACTGTCTACTCATTGTAGACACGTCCTCTGCTACCCAGGAGTTCATGGTTGAAAAGTCATCATTCTGATACACGTGGGCAGGTGCAGATATTTATAGATAAAAGGTTAAGATTGGGTATGTCAGGGTTGGGGTAGTGGCAGAGTGTTTACCTAACAGGTGCAAGGTCCTGGGTACAATCCCCCGCATCACAAAATAACAACAGCAACAACAAAATAAATCAATATTGTAATCCAAACATCGAACACTAACGGAAACAACTGAGGCTTAATAACAAAATAATGGAAAACTACAGGCAGTGATGCTACCAAAAAGACATGATCTGAATGCACCCAGTGGAGGTGTCAAAGAGTTCCACTCTAAGCCGGGTGCAGTGGGCACACCTGGAATCCCAGTACTTGAGAGGCTTAGGCAGGAGGATCGCAGGTTCGAGGACAGCCTCAGCAACTTAAGGAGACCCTGTTTCAAAATAAAAAATAAAAAGGGCTGGGGGTGTACCTCAGAGGTGAATGCCCCTGGGTTCAATTCCCAGTATTACACCCCCCCCCAAAAAAATTTTTTAAATGTTCAAAATAAGCTATTTTGTTTCTCAGGTTTTTTTGTAACCATGATGAAAGACTCGTGCTTTCCTGAATCATCATGTTGACTCCGCGCTTGCCTTTATAGAACCGTTTCTTACATCTTAAGTACCCTTCTCCATGTTCCTCAAGTAACTCCTAGTTTAGAACCTTCTATGGGAAGTTTTTCTGAGCTTCCGGCACATTACAAATGCTCACTCTTTGGAGAGGGCTCCCTATGCATTTGTCAAGAGCAGGCACCCACACAACACTAACTGGAACCGGACTGCTCCCCAAGTCACACAGCACAGTGCCCACCGAGTACAGAGAGGAGTGGCACAACGTTGACATTTCCGTAACTTAAATAAATGGCGGAACTGTTTCTTTCTCTCACTTAAGAGATTGGCTATTTGACTCAACTGTTAAACCAAGTAGGTGTTTTGAGACTTAAAAAGGGTTACATTTATTTCCACAAACTCAATCTGTTAATTTAATCAGCATTCATTCAATGAACTGTGGCTGGTTTTACAGTGGGAGCAGGTTCTTTGTTAAGCACTGGAATGTAAAAAGGCCAGGCCGCGCCACTCCCGCAGCAAGCCGAGGCTGGCAGAGGTGGCCCCCCACGTGCTGCACCGCACAAGGTTGTGCTTTCTGCAGCAAGAGCAAAGAGGGGGGTGTGGAGAGAGACCGTGGTGCTAACGATAAATAAAAATATAGCTGTGTGCCGGGCATGGTGGCGCACGCTTGTAATCCCAGTACTTTGGGAGGCAGAGACCGGAGGATCCGGGTTCGCAGCCAGCCTCAGCTCTCTCGCTCTCTCTCTCTCTCTCTCTCTCCTTAGTGAGGCCCTCTGCAACTTCGTGAGACCCGGTTTCAAAAATAAAAGTATAAAAAATAGGGCCGGGGGCATAGCACGGAGGTAGAACGCCCCTGGGTTCAATCCCCGGTACCACAAAAAAAACAAAAAAATGTAGCTGTGTCTGCAGACAAAGCAGAATAGAGATCAGACTGGACAACTGCGCTACTGGTAGAGTCCACAAAAAATAGCCACGTTATGAAACCACTGAATGCAACGAGAGTGGACACAAGAAACAGCAAAATCCACTGTTATGGAAGGAGGAAGGGTGGGGGTAGCGGGCATGGGTGTGATCAAAGTGTAAAGCAGGACAATCGCACGCACGAAGACGCCACAGGAAACCCCTTATTCTGTATATTAAACTGCACTAACTTAAGCCCCGCTGCTGTCAACACTGGAGCGCTCTGGAAGGCCAGAAGACACGCTGGCTACTACTGACTACAGGAGGTGTAAGTTTGCAAAAGAGAAATCTTATGAAGATTGAGCTGGGCGTGGTGGCGCACGCTTATAATCCCAGTACTTATCCGGGTTCGCGGCCAGCCTCAGCTCTGTCTCTCTCTCCCTCTCCCTGTCTCTCTCTCTCTCTCTCTCTCTCTCTCTCTCTCCTTAGTGAGGCCCTCCGCAACTTCATGAGACCCGGTTTCAAAATAAAGTATAAAAAATAGGGCCGGGGGTGTAGCGTGGAGGTAGAACGCCCCTGGGTTCAATCCCCGGTACCGCAAAAAAAAAAAAAAAAGAAGAAGAAGAAATCTTAGGAAGATTGTACAAACATTCAAACCTGGGGTTAATTTACCATTTCCCAAATTCGGTCACCCAGCCCACGGTTCCGTGGGAGGGGGCAGTGAGTGAATCTTTCTCCTCGACTGTTCTGCTACCGGGCGTCATTCTTTTGGATTCCATAGTTGTGGAATAACAAAGTCACTTTTTTGATATCTCAGTTTTGAATACTGTTGCCCTTCCTATCTCCTAAAACAATATTAAAAAAAAAATCCCAGCCAGGTACAGTCATGCACACCTGTAATCTCAGTACTTGAGAGGCTGAAAAAGGAGGATTGCAGGTTTGAGGCCAGCCTCATCAATTTAGTGAGACCCTCAGCAATTTAGCAAGACCCTGTTTCAAAATAAAAAATAAAAAGGTCTGGGGATATAGCTCAGTGGTAGAATGCCCCTGGGTTCAAGTCCTGATACCAAAAAAAAAAAAATGCCTAATAAGCATGAGTGGGGGTTTTTGCTTTGTTTTTTTTAGTTCCCACAGCAGTGTTTCCAAGCAATTGTGTCCCCGGCTAGATTCACACCTGATCTCCCCTCGCCCTCGCTCCGCAAACACGAAGCTGGGTGGGTACATTAGATTCACTTTCCAGAGGCATAAGAAAAAAATCATCAGAATCACAAGCTAGATTTTTTTAGCCCCTTCAATTTCCATCTCTTTCAAACTTTCTTCCTCAAATCACTATTTCAAACCAAAGAACACTGCCATTTATGCAGAACAGTGTGCAGACAGGGGTTACATTTGCTTCAGTTATGTCTGAGAATCACCACGGCTCTTACCTATCTATAGCCGACTTCAAGGAACAAACTGTACCTAGAATGAGTAACTGTAACCCTGAGTACGTTTCTGTAATCTCTTCCACACATCGTCTAGATAGGCTTCTTGAATATAGTTCAAACATGTCTCCCTGAGTGAGAATGTGTGATTCCTGCTCATTAGTTGTGGAATAAAGTCCAAACTGCTGAGCCGGGCGTAGTGTTGCGCGCTTGTAATCCCAGTACTTGGGAGGCGGAGACCGGAGGATCCAGGTTCGCGGCCAGCCTCAGCTACTTAGTGAGGCCCTCCGCAACTTTGTGAGACCCGGTTTCAAAATAAAGGATAAAAAATAGGGCTGGGGGTGTAGCTCGGAGGTAGAATGCCCCTGGGTTCAATCCCCGGTACCAAAAAAAAAAAAAAGTCCAAACTGCTGCTTGAAATTCAAGCTCCCCCCCAAGTGGCCCCAATGTCCTTTGACGACTGAGCCACTTGCCCCTTGTAAAATCTATATCTTCACCCCAGAACACCTTCTGTTGTCTGAGCATTCAGATGCCTCTCCGACCTCCAGGTCTGCTCCCCCACAGCCTTGTCCACTAGACTAACCTCCTTCCCATTTCACCTCGGCAAACACAACTCATCCAAAGCCCTCTTCTTTTTTTGTTTTTGTTGTTTTTGGTTTTTGGGTTTTGGTACTAGGACATTCTACCTCCAAGCTCCATCCCAGCCCTTTTTATTTTTTATTTTGAAACAGGGTCTCACTGAGTTGCTTAGGATTTCACTAAGTTTCTGAGACTGGCCTCAAACCTATGATCCTCCTGTCTCAGCCTCCCAAGTACTGGGATTACAGGTGTGTGCCACCATGCCTGGCTCCAGAGTCCTCTAGATCGCCTGTCCATGTGGTCCGTCTGAAGCTAATACTTCTCTTCTCCACACTCTTGTTTTCCGGTTTATATGTCTCTTGCCACCTCTACCATATCTACAAGTCTTTAGAGCCCCCGCCCTCAGCAGTTAGCACACAATAGATATATAACAGAACTCTAAGCGAGTTGCCACTGAATCTTTTAAAATAATAACTCAGGCCCGGTGCCTTTAATTCAAGTACTTGGAAGGCTGAGACAGGATGACTGCAGATTCGAGGCCAGCCTCAGTAACCTGGCAAGGCCCTCAGAAACTTGGTGAGACTCTGTTACAGAATAAAAAAAAACCAGGCTGGGTTCAGCTCGGAAGGAGAACACCCCTGGGTTCAATTCCCAGTACCACAATAACTAATAACTGACTAAATACATAACTCCAAAGGCATTATTGCTTTCCTCCACACAACTGCACAAACCCACTACTATTACTCAATAGGTTCAGACGTCTTTGTAAAACATGTTTTGACTCTGCTTTCTGCTTCCCCGTGACTGACAGTGTGTGTTTTAGTGGATCAGTCTGATAACAGCCCATTTTCCACTTGCTAGTTTCTTTACAAAAAAAGCATATGAAAAGATCTGTTTGAACATTCCACTTGTACAACTTTAAGTAGGCATTTAGTGCACCTGGCATACTAAATTCCACCACGGGCTGCGTGTGTTGCTCTCTGTGGATGAACTGAGCCTGCTGAGACACTCTTCATGCCAACCTCTGGAGACATTAAGGTCTGTACAGCACAGAGTGATAAATCCCTACATGACTGCTACCCAAGACGCTGGTGTGCAAATCCTTCTGGACCAGTTACGTATTGGCTCATGCAGTCAAATTACCATAGCCTCATCTTTTCCAAGCAAAATATTCCATAAGATATAACAATGCACCAATTAAAGTATATGAAAATAAAAAGATAAAATAAAAACATGAAAAAGGAGATTGAAAAATAAAATACAATAAATATACTATAGTTCATGAATTACCATGTGATAAAAAATAAAAACAGAATTACAAATATCCCTCAGACTTTGAATTTTCATACTATTGTATTAGAATACTCTGAAGGACACAAATCAACTTTGTGGGGCCAGGAAATAAAATGATTTCTAAATTCTACAGCCAGTGAAAAATAGAAGTATAAGTTTTATCAAGATAGAAAACAAAAACCAAGGGATTTTGTTATTTGATTTAATCATAAATATCATATTTATTCTCATACACTGCAAACTACTCTGATAATTTTATTTTGGAAAAAGACAGAGAAGTGAAGCATGTGCTTCTATGATAACAAAATGTTTTGTGTGTGTGGTGCTGGTGATGGATCCAAGGGCATTCAGCATCCAAGCTACAACCCCAGCCTTTTATTTTTAATTTTGAAACAGGGTCTCACTAGGTTGCTGGGATTCTTGCTAAATTGCTGAGGCTGGCTTCAAACTTGGGATCCTCCTATCTCGGCCTCCCAAGAACTGGGATTACAGGTGCAGGCCACCTCGCCAGGCCAATATCTTCTGATAATATTAAATACCAATGGATATACAGAGTTCTGGCTAATACAAAATGCTTTATTTTTTTTATTTATTTATTTATTTTTTTTTTGCGGTACCGGGGATTGAACCCAGGGGCATTCTACCTCCGCGCTACACCCCCGGCCCTATTTTTTTATACTTTATTTTGAAACCAGGTCTCACAAGGTTGTGGAGGGCCTCACTAGGTAGAGAGAGAGAGAGAGAGAGAGAGAGAAACAGAGAGAGAGAGAGAGAGAGAGCTGAGGCTGGCCGTGAACCCGGATCCTCCGGTCTCCGCCTCCCAAAGTACTGGGATTACAAGCGTGCGCCACCATGCCCGGCTTACACAATGCTTTAAACATCAATAGATGTTGTAACAATTTCTTCCAGTTAAATAGTGGTGCATTTGCAAGACTCGCCACCCGCCTTCTCTAAATTACAGAGGTGCCTTTCAGGGTCTGAGCCACTTGCTGCCTTTGCTGCTGGGGCTGAGGCAGGGGAGGCAGGCTGAGCACCACAGTCTCCTTCCCCTGGAGCTAGATCTAGGGATAGGAGGAGGGCCCTCATCCCAGACTGCCAAAGCAAAGTCTGGCCAATGAGAAACCTGAGCCCAAGTAATGAAAGGTACACTGGGAAATCCAGTTCCAGCCTCAAGAATTTGATTAGAATATAGAAAAGTGGTCCAATGTAAGTTATGTTACAAAGGAATTGGAAAGACAACAGACAGGGTGAAGGCCAGTCAGCAGAGAAAAACCAATGAGGAGAGGTCTTCAGACGAGCAAAGCAGGCGTGGGAGCTGTCCGCGGTCCGGGCTGGGAGCTGTCCGCGGTGCTGATGAGCCAAGGTACTCGTTCCAGTACGTCTGTGGACTTGCCATCACCTAACCCACAGTCCAGTTCCAATTCCACAGTGCCCGTGGCTCATCCGCGACCAAGTGGTGTGGACAGATTCCAGAAGCACATGATCATATCATTTAATTTACTGATGGACCCCCGTGATCAAAAGCCATAGGAAAACAGTGCGAGGTTTTTTTAGAAATAAAATTTGTACAACTTTATGGGACACAGTACGATAATTTGCTACATGTACACAATGTGTAATGACTAAATCAAGGTGATAAGCACTTCTATCTCCTCAAAGATTTATCATTTCTATGTGTAGGGAACGTTTATGTTGTTGTCATTATCATTACATCATCATCATCATCATTATTATTATTATTATTATTATTATTATTATTTGTACTGTGGATTGAACCCAATGGTGTTCTACCTTGGGGCTCCACCCCAGCCCTTTTTAAACTTTTTTTTAAATTTTGAAACAAGGACTCACTAAGTTGCTGAGAGTCTTGTTAAATTGCTGCGGCTGGCCTCAAACTTGTGATCCTCCTGTCTCAACCCCCAAGCACTGGGGATTACAGGTGCGCACCACTGTACCCAGCTCATATTCTTCTTTTCTAGTTGTTATGAAAAATGTCATAGGTTATTGTAACCAAGAGTTCCCTGGCTGTGCTCTAGAGAGCAGAACTAACACCTCTCATCCCACAGTGCTTTGTTGTCACTTGTCTAACTCTGTGCTCGCTCTGTTATTTAATCTCTCTAAGCCCCATGCTTCTCGTCTGAAAAGTAAGTTTACTAACAGTGCCTCCGGGGCTCATTGTGAGCACGAAGGAGATGGTGGAGCACCATGGTTAGTGCAGACAACCTCCCGCGCTCTCAGATGGTGACTGCCCGTGACGGTGCTGACGACGATGATGGTTCTCTTTCCCATACTGGCATAAAGGCTCAGGGGGGGAATAAATGAATTCAAAGTTTAAGCCAGCTTACGAATTACTTATTAGCAGCTCATTCACTTAAAATATGTGTAGACTATTACAGTTAATATTTTAAATAGAGAATGCACTGCCTCGGAGACAGGTTGGGATCCGAGAGAAATAAAATATCTCCAGTTAAAAACTCCTCTACAGAGCCAGGCACGGTGGTGTATCCCAGTACTTGGGAGGCTGAGACAGGAGGATCACAGGTTCAAGGCCAGCCTCAGTAACTTAGTGAGACTCTCATCAACCTAGCCTGACCCTGTTTCAAAATAAAAAAAAATAAAATAGGATTCGGGGTATAGCTCTGAGGTAGAATGTCCCTGGGTTTAATCCTCAGTACCACAAAAACAAACAAACAAAAAACTCTCTTTCCAGCACACTACTGTTTGGTGCTGAATAAAGTCTAGGATAATAATAATAATCCTAATTACCACCCTTCACAACCTGGCCTCAGTTCCTGGCTTCAGCCCCTTCTGTTGCCCACTGACCTTCCATGACCTTTGCTCATATCCATTCCTTCTCTCTGGCTCCTTTTCCTTTTCTAGAATCCTCTTCTAACTCAAATGCTTGGGTAATATATAAGTTTTTGAGCTATGGTTAAGACCCAGTTCAAACACTTTCTTTATGAAATATCTCTTATTCCTATATTCTGAACTAACAATTTTCTGTGGTCATAGAGTATTTTATATTTCTATTATAATACATCACATTCTACTTAAAGCTGTGGCTACAACTTTAAAAATAATAAGCAACCGAGAGTGGTGGTGCACTCCTATAATCCCAGGATTTGGGAGGCTGAGACAGGAGAATCACAGGCTTAAGGCCAGCCTCAGCAACTTAGTGAGACCCTCTGCAACTCAGCGAGACCCTGTTTCAAAATAAAATAGGGTTGGGGTATAGCTCAGAGGCATAATGCCCCCTGGGTTCCATCCCCAGTACCACAAAAAATAAGATATTTTTTTTAAAAAACTGTGGCTACATTTTAACAAAGAGGAATAAAAATGCTCATGGAGTTCCTATGGTAACCTGGATATAGAAAAATATTGGTAAAAATATTTGAAACTGTTCTGCATGATATATTTTAATGTCCAAATGTCCCCATTCACAAACTGATTCTGAGAAGACTAAAAGGGATTTCAGGTACTTTGGGAGAAAATCCTTCAGACATCATATTCGGAGCAGGACTTCCCCTCGATCTGCTGTTCCTCGTGCCAATCACCTCATCAGCACACCCTGACGTCTGTTCGTCCTCGACGTCTGCGTCTGTTCGTCCTCGACATCTATCTCTGGGTTTGATGGAGCTGACAGTCCAGATTCACCCTCACAGCTGGTGAGCGTGAAGAGGATGCTGTGCTCATGATAAACAGTCCTGGTTTGGGGAAGGAAGGTCAATACTAGACCTAAGTCAGAAGTAACCAAGAATAAATTTACTTAAGGGCATTTAGGTTTGACGGCTACACATTTACAGATGTTTTTTAAGCTCTTATTACTGAAATTCCTACAGGAAAATTACCATAATTAGGGATCTGAAAAACTCCTTACTGTCATTTTCTCCAAAGAAATAATTATGTTCATAACTCAATTTCTGATACAAAGAGGTTTCTTAGGGTATAACTACCATATAGTACAGATTTTAAAGCAAAGTGACCATATTTTTCAAAGTAGAAATAAGAACATGTGACTTCAAAATGACATTTGAATTTGGGGAGTTAAATCTATAAAAACATACCACATGTACACATATTAAATCACATTTGATTTTGTCAATACTGGATTTTGGGGGAATGTTTATGAAGTAGAAAGTGTTACAGAAAATTTTTGAGTGTATATTTGGTCAGAGGTGAATCCTTTTATGGACTGTTTAAAAAAATATAGCTCACCTGAGCCTTCCACAATAATCTAGTCATGTTGCCATGTTCTGATATGTGGTGGGTGACTAAGTCTAGAGTCTTGTCTCTGCCACTAGCTCCAATCTTGGAGAAACCACTTACCTTCTACCATGTTTTATCTCCATAAATGGAAAATGAAAGATCACCTGGTCCATTGTATGGCCTCTACCTGTGACTCGGTACAGTGCTGAAAAGACCATTGTTTTCCAACTCCAAGCCAGCGTGCAGCTGCTCAGCTACCAGAAACCACAGGCCCCGGTCACCTCCAACCTGGGATGAGCATCTGTTCTGGTGGATTGTAAATCAGTCTTTGTGCCAACATCCCCTTATTTAGCCACATTGTCATGGCCAGTACTTTAACCAGATTGATTTAATCTGTCTGAATTTCACCTTCCACCTGCTCCCACCTCTAATTTCCACCTTTCCAGTAAACAACCTGTATCCGGGCCACCTGTGCTGATTTTTGACAGCCAGGCATCCCGGCATGCCTGTTCATCTCCTAGGCTGGGCTATTGTGTCGGATACTTGCTTTCATACATTCTACTTTCTTATAACACTCTGTTTTTTCAATCTTGGGTGCTTCTATAAATATTCCAGAAAAGGCTATCTTTAACTTTTGTTAACCACCCAAAAATAAACCTACAGTTGGTGATTTCTTTTGTGGAAACACACTTGAAATAAAGTTGATGCTCAGGCAACTGGTCTACCAGAGATAACAGGATATTTTTCTCCCTCCGGAATATCTGTCTGCAGACTCACATCTAAAACTCAATAATTAATATGAAACAGGAATTATCACTGTCTACCATTTTATTTTTATTTTATTGTTGCTGGGGATTAAACCCAGGGGCATTCTACCTCTGAGCTACACCCCTAGCCCTTTTTATTTTTTTTTTATTTTGAAACAGGATCTCACTAAGTTGCTGAGGGTCTCACTGAGTCGCTTAGGCTGGCCACTTTCTGGGATTACAGGCATGCACCGGTGCGCCTGGTGACTATTTACCTTTCTGAGCAGTGCTTCCTTTCGTTTTCCATATGTGCAACATAAAGGGAAGAAAAAAACATTTTTGTTATGTATTTGTTGTGTTTCCATTTAGTAAAAAGCCTGTATGTCTACACAACGCCACTAACAAGTGCTCCGTCCTTCCTCAACGGTCAACTTCAAGGCTGTCTTTATGTACTAGTATTCTCTGGGGTTTCACTGGAGCCCGTATCCACACCCAAAGCTTCCATACCCAGAGTATACCAGGGAATCGCAAATGTAACCAACAAAATTACAGACCTTTCCCAAACTGGCCTTGAGAGAACACAAAGACGCCACCATTAGAAAAGACGGGAAAGCCTGTTCATGCCACTGGGGAAGAAAAGGAGCTTTAAATTCCCACATTCTCATGGAGCCAGCCATCGCTGCCCGAAGGCCTTCAGAGATGGGAGGCTGATCGCCAATAACGAGAAATCTGTCTCCGGGTGCACCAGGCTGCACGGGACAATCCACAGGGACTGAACGGCTGGGACAGGGCAGAGAAGAGCTAAGCTTCTTCACAGGCGAGGTGGGATCCACAGGCCTCGAGTCCTCTGAAAGTTATTCAATGATGAGCATAAGGTCAATAACTATCAATGAGGGTTTTATTGGCACTGGGGATTGATCCCAGGGGCGTTCTACCTCTGAGCTACACTCCTAGCTGACTTCCCCTTCACCGCTGCCCTCCTCCTCCTCCTCCTCCTCCTCCTCCTCCTCCTCCTTCCAGGGGCATTTTACCTCTGAGCTACACTCCTAGCCAGCTTCGCCTTTGCCACTGTCGTCCTCCTCCTCCTCCTCCTCCTCCTCCTCCTCCTCCTCTTCCTCCTCTTCTCAGGTCTCTCTAAGT
>PVJS01020009.1:9102-33184 GCA_004027185.1 Glis glis | reverse complement strand
GCGTGTGTGTGTGTGTGTGTGTGTGTGTGTGTGTGTATCATTGATACATGACAGCAAGCAAGTGTAGCTCAATTGGGACAAAAAGCTGATTGGACTGGAAGAAATGGTTATTCATATTTACATGGGAAGACATAGAACTTCTATCTCATAACATATGCACAAATCTATTTCAAGCGAAAACAAAAACTTGGAAGTAAATACATGATACTATTACCGTAGCTGTGGGGTCATGAAATGGCTTTGCAATCTTTGTAATATGTCAGCTTGCTATGCTAAACTGAATTTCTCCAAGCCCCCTTCTTAGTATGCTTCTAGGAAGGCTACAAAGGAGGATCTCGGTTCCCTGGAGCACAGAGCAGCAGCAGCTCCATCTTCCTTGGATTTTTTCCTTCCATTTCCCTGATTCTTGGGCAAAACACTGTGTTTACCTCTGTGATAGAGGGCCCCAGCTCTTGCTTAATTCGCAGTAGATACGCAGTTACTGAAGTCAGAGGCAACAAGAAGAGACATAGCTTTAGTCCATCTCTGTGGGGTTCCAGCCAGTCTAGTGAGATTCCTGCCTGCTTGTGATCTTCCCTTTCTGACTGCCTGACAAGTAGACTTCAAGCTCCAGAATCAGAAGTAGAGACAGTCCTCCTAGAGAGTGCTTAGACCCCATGTGTCAAACTCAAGTACTTCTTATTCTCTGGAAGTTCCTTCAACTCTAAATCAAATAGAATTTGACTCACAGTACACTTTAGCACTTCACCAGACATGTGTAAGCTCTTAGCAGAGTTTTACAACTGCCCTAGAAATATTTTATACAAACATGCTAATACATCTTCTCCATTTTTGCTTTTAATTCTGTTTTGTGTGAAATTGCAAATGTTTTGAAGAAGATAAATTCAGCATTTGCAGCTATATAAATTTAAAAAAATTAGCAGTCAGACATCCATATTTTCTGTCTAAAATATTACTTCACTTAAAAATTTGTCTTTTTGTGCTTCATTTTGTCTTGTGAAATTTTATTTCATTGTTTTTTTCCTAAATAAAATACATACATACGTTGTATATTATTTAAAAATTGAGAGAATATCTAGAAAATTCTAGAGTTTAAAATAATATTTAACAAGTAAGGAAAATAAAGAATGTTCTAAGTTAATTCATTATGTCTCTCTATTAAAACTGGACTTCTAAAATTTGATTTTCGAAATTCAAATCTGAGGAAGATAGCATTGCTGATTGCAGATTCTCATACCCTTTCCTTCCCATGCGTATCAGAGTCTTTCTTCTTGGTTCATACTCTACTTTTTCTACTACTAGCAATAATGTTAATATTGATACAAACCAACTTTATGTCTTACCTCTTGCAACTTTGCTTTCTATCAAATTTATCAAGTAATAAAAATTGCTGGCATAGGCTCTCTTTTTCTCTCTTATCCGTTCTACCTCCATTCACCACTCCCTTTCTGATTTTGCACATTCTTTCTTCTGTCTGAAATATTGCCTTCACCCTGAGGACAGGAATCATGGCTGTCTGATTTTCATTCCATACCCATAATGCCACAACTGTACCATTTCTGACATATCATAAGCATGAAATACAATATTTATTACATTGGTAATTTTCTGATAGAATCCTCATGCTCTTATGCCATTTTCCTGTAATAGGCCACCCTCTATTTCCAACACCTTCTTCTATCAAGCTTTATGAGCAGGTCTCACATCTTCCTCTTTAATCTGCAACACACAATAGAAGATATCTCAACAAATATTTTCCAGCTTTTTCCCTTTGTCACTTGCAGCAAAGACAGACAGTCCCTTTAGGCCTTTGTAGTTGTTATTTGAAAATCATTATTACTATTATCAAGAATAACTAGAGTCTATCCACCAGATTTCTAGAAGGAACCAGGTACCACAATTACATTGCATAATATGAGCAGAGTTTAATAAAGAGAATATTGACAGAAGCATAGGTAGGATTTAGAGAAAACATAAGACATAATACAACTCCCCAGGTGAGTAGCACTGTCAACACACACATAGGAGTAAGGAAAGGGAGTGAATTATTAAACCTTGAAGAAATGCATTACATGGAGAGGATCACCTTAAAAGCCATGTAACCTTTGCTCTAGGAAGAAATTAGGCCTACGTGGCCCCATAAGAGGTTAACATGATATGAAATCCTCTCTGCCCTCTCTTTGACCTCTTGCAGATTCCTATTAGCCACTTGGAATTGTAAACTGGACAGTAGCAAAGCCTTGTTGGTTTATAAGCCATATAGATCATCCTTGATGGGCAGATAGCAGATGAAGAAACTTGAAAATACCCAGCAAAATAATCAGTTAGCATTAGCATAAACAAGAAAATTACATATTTTTTAATGTTTATGCATTAACTTTTCATTGTTGTGACCAAAATACCTGACATAAACAATTTAAAGGAGGAAAGGTTTATTTCAGTTCATGGATTCAGAGGTTTCAGTCCACTGTTGGCCAGAACCATGACTTTGGGCCTGAGATGAGACAGAACATCATGGTAGAAGGGTGGGGCGTAGGAAAGCTGCTCAACTCATAGCAGCTAGGAAGCAGAAAAAGAATGTGAAAGGGGCCAGGGAAAATATATGACTTTGCCAAGCCTTTCCCCAGTGACCTACTTCTTACAACTGGGACCCACCTTCTACAATTTCCATTGCCTCCAAATAGCCCATTCAAATTAATCCATCAAGTGGATTAAGCCACCGATGAAGTCAAAGCCCTCACAATCCAATCACTTCCCAAAGCCCCACCTCTAGAGATTGCTGCATTAAGAACCAAGCCTTCAACACACAAGCCTTTGGGAATATTCCAGATCCAAACTATAAGAAATATATAATTTCAATTACTTTTTATTATCACATAACCATGAAAGTTTTATAAAGTATCAATAATGCAGTAATGCATTAAAATGGAGATTTAAAAAATGAACATTAAAATCATGGATTGAAGCCAATTAAACTTGTTTGGGGTTAGGATTAAATTAGAAAGCACAGTCTTTTTTATCTAGATATTTCTCAAGTGAAATAAATTCTGGAATTTCCTCTGTACTGTGAAATGTCTATGGTATAAAGCTGTTCTGATGTGGTTCATGAATTCTGAGTGTGTACCCAATCTGCTTGATATAACTGTGCTCTCAATTTAATCTATACTTTGAAGAAATTGCTTTCATATCTCAAACTCTAGTCTGGTACATATGGCATATGGGCCGCATTATTCTGCACTCCTACTTACTTGTCCTTGTGTTTTTACCTTTTTATTTGTGACATTTCAATCTGATTAGTTGCTGCACATTCTTTTAGGGAAGTGCTTTCAAACTTTAGCATGCACTGCATCACCTGGAGGGCTTGCTAAAACACATGAGTTGGCTCTGCCAGAAAGCTTCTGCTTCAGTCTGCTTTGGGTGGGATTCAATAATTTTCATTTCAAATTATATGATGATGATGTTGATGGTGTAGTGAGAATAATCTGAGGATCATTGATTGATGGAATTATACAAACCACTATCTCTTTTTTTTTTTTTGCGGTACCGGGGATTGAATGCAGGGGCGTTCTACCTCTGCGCTACGCCCCCGGCCCTATTTTTTATACTTTATTTTGAAACCGGGTCTCACGAAGTTGCAGAGGGCCTCACCAAGAAGAGAGAGAGAGAGAGACAGGGAAAAAGAGCGAGAGAGCTGAGGCTGGCCGCGAACCCGGATCCTCCGGTCTCTGCCTCCCAAAGTACTGGGATTACAAGCGTGCGCCACCACGCCCGGCTCAAACCACTATCTCTTAACATAATACAATTTCATGAATAATCCTGAATATTATATTTTTATAATATTTTAATTTAATATTTTATATGTGGTTTTTATATATTTTATTTTAGTTCAAAGAGCCTTTATTAATTATGATAAGAGCTTTAGAAATGTTACATTGTATTGTACTCAGAGATTTAAGATAATTAATGTAATGTCTGGGTCTGTTTTAGAAGTGATATAATAGACTAGTTAATTTAAAATGAAAAGAAATACATTTTTCACTGTTCTGAAAGCTGGGAAGTGCAGGATCAGGGCACTACTATCTAGGGAGGGCCTTCTTAACACAGTCCATCCCACTGACAGGACAGCAAAGAGAGGAGGAGAGAGAAGAGGAATAATCTTACCCTTTTATAAGAAACCCACTCCCATAGGCCTCAATCCGTTAGGAGGGCCTCATGACCTAATCGCCTATTAATGGTCCCACTTGTTTCAATGGAAATTCAATTTCAATGTGAGTTTTGGAAGAGCAAACTTAATACTATGGCAATTGCTGTTGAAATGGATAATTCTATATTAAGAATGATTAGGATACATGTAGTCTGGTTTTAAAATAGTGAACCTAACTATATTTGGTCAAACATTGATTTACAATTGATACTTAAAATTTTGGAATTCTAATATAAATACAGTGGTACTTCATGCAAGTTATTACATTATTTGCATAGATCTCATAGCTCTTATATGAAAATATACATTATCTTTGGTGGAGCTACTTTCAAATGACTGGGGCAAGTATTTTGGTCTATAGTACATGTAAAAATGTAATTATCATTGATAAATTTAATCATACAGGTTTGAAATCATTAGTCACTAATTATATTTGAATTTATAGCTATGTATTTATTTATGTATTTATGTATTTATGTATGCATGTATGTATGTATGTATGTATTTATTTATTTATTTATTTTTGTGGTAATGGGGGTTGAACCCAGAGGCATTCTATCTCTGAGCTATACACGCAGCCTTTTACTTATTTATTTTGTTTTGAAACAGTCTTGCTCGGTTGCTGAGAGTCTCATTAAGTTGTTGAGGCTGATCTTGAACCTGTTATCCTCAGCCTCCCAAGTACTGGGATTACAGGAGTGAGCCATGATGCCTGGCTAAAGCTATGAATTTAAGGATTGGTTTTGTATATTGGGGGGAGGTTCCTGGGGATTGAACCCAAAGGAATTCTACCTCCAAACCACACGCCCAGCCTGATTTTATTTGTTATTTGGAAACAGGATCTCACTAGGTTGCTGAGAGCCTCTCTAAATTGCTAAAGCTGGTTTTGAACTTGTGATTCTCCTGTTTCAGCCTCCCAATTGCAGGGATTACAAGCATGTACTACCACGCCCGGCTCCCGGTTTTGTATTTAAAAATAGAAACACAAGCCGGGCTTGGTGGCACACACCTGTAAATCCTAGTACTTGGGAGGCTGAGACAGGAGGATCACAGGTTCGAGGGCAGCCTCAGCAAGTAGTGAGACTCTCATCAGCCTAGCTAGACCCTGTTTCAAAATAAAAATTAAAAAGGGCTGGGGGTGTATCTTGGAGGTAGAATGCCCTGGGGCTCAATCCCCAGTACTACAAATTAAATTAAATTAAAATAGACGGTTCATGTTTATACATATTTATTGATTTATTTCTTATGTAAGATATAATTCATTGAGAATTTAACTTGTTCTAAGCCCTGCTCTTCTTAATTAAAATACCCTAATAAGATCGACCAGATCTTTTCTTTGTTTTTTCAACCTTAGCATAATATACAACATAGAATAGAACCTAGAAATATATGTATCTGTACACACACACACACACACACACACACATACACACACATGCATGTGTGTTCATGAATTAATGTATAAAAAGAGAATAAAGTGTTGAAGTACTAAACAGAAACATGTACTGGTGACAGAAGAAAAAAGTACTGGTTAATTCAAACTGTAGATCGCAATGTCCAGTAGAATTGTCTACAATGATGGAAATGTTCTGTATCTTCGCTTTCTATTATGGTAGCCACTAGCCACATGTGGCTAATAAGTATTTGAAATGTGGTTAGTGCAACTGAACCAAAGAAATAAATTTTAGATTGCATTTAATTAATTTAAATGTAAGTTTAGATCACTACACATGACTAGTGACTGCCATATTTTAGCATATTCACAGAGTAGCACTGCAGTACCAGAAAAGGAATTGGGGTCTGAAAAACCTTCTATGAAAAGGTGAACCATAAACCAGGTTTTATAAAGGAGTTGGTATTGACCAGGAGATTGTGACTGAGCATATTTGGAGGGAGGCCCTAGAATCTGTATTATTTGTTAACTCTCCTTCCCTCCACCCCTGCCAAGATTCTCAAATTCTAGGTGAGCCAGAAACACAGTTTGATACACTCGTGTTAGTAAGGTGTAATATAAAGTCAAATGTGGTAGCCTAGGAAACACAGGCATTTAATAAGCAGTAAAGATACAGAAAGACACTGAGAATGCCTTCCAGGTAAAAGGAATGAAAAGAGGAGAAAGTGGTTTCTCGCGAGTTAGGGGAGAGCAGCGGGAGGTGAGTAGAATGGTCAGCAGCTTTACTGTCAGAAATCAATTAAAAGGTGAACTGGGGCCACCAGATTCGAGTCGGCAGTGAGGCAGTTATTGGCAGGTTCTTTGTAGACTCGCTGGGGTGATGCTAAGTGCTGGGGCTTCTGTGTTGGTATAGAAAGGTGAGGTGACTATGTCGAGGAACATGCTTCAAAAAGAGATAAGGCAACAGGAAGAAAGGAAAATAGGGAAAAATGTTCTTTTATAATGAGAGAGATTTGAGCTAGTTTATAAACTCTAAAGAAAGATTCAAGAATACATAACAAAAACAGAAATGATATAAAAATATACGAGAAATCCAGAGTGGATTTGGGACTCACCTGAAGTCTAGGAAGTTCTTAATTCTCCTATAGCCAACATGTGTTTATTGAACCCTTACTCTGCACAGACTCTTCTCTGAGGGGTTTAATCTCTTTTAGTCACTTAATCCTCGTATCAACTCAATGAAGTATGAAATTAATTCCAATTGTGCAATGAGTATGCTGATGCTCACATCTAAAGCCATCCAGTTAGGAAGAGGCAGAGTGGAGATCTCAGCAATTTCTGTTATTCTCCAAAAGCCTCCTCGTCAATAGTGATTCCGTTTCATCTCCCCCTCACCCAAATAGACCACTTAGATATTCTCCAAATCATTTTTGTATTTTTCTGACTTCTTGTCCTTCATGATCAGCATAGCCCATGTTGACCTCTATAGGTGAAGCAAACTCCCTTTCTCTGACCAATGGGATTTACTTCCCAATCCCCATCTCCAGTTGCGAATAAGATGCTTGATACTTTAAAATTTTTTCTAACATTCCGTAGTGCATAGTACTAATGAAATTACAATCTCATTCTTATGGCAGTTCAATTTTTAAAACTATCTGAGGTGTCATAAGCATTACTAATTATATTTAAAACAGTATAGTGCTATATTCATTATATTAAATGAGGATGCAGTTTGGGTCAGCTGTAAAGAATTCAAAAGAAATCTCTGTTTGAAATAAAACTCCTTTGGGTCAAATGTTAATAATTCAAAAGAAAATTCCATGTGAAATCAAAACTCTGAGTTTCAGTCCTGGCTCTGCCAATTGTAAATTATAAATGGAAGACTTTGCAAACGTAGCTTACTTATCCAAGCTTTTGAAATAGGTCTCATAAGATTTCTTTGAGGATTGTCAAGACTGTGAGAATGGAAATCCTACATAAGGTGAGTTATAGTTAACAAGGTACCTCTAACCAAGTATGCTTTCTTTTTGTAACAATATTGAGACATAGTTGGGAGGCTGAGACAGTAGAATCACAGTTTCGAGGCCAGTTTCAGCAATTCAGTGAGACCCTCAGCAACTTAGTGAGATGCTATTTCAAAATTAAAAAAATGAAAAGGGCTAGGGGGTGTAGCTCAGAGGTTGAATGCTCCTGGGTTCAGTCCCTAGTATAAAGAAACAAAAAAGAAAAAAGTGTACAATTCAGCTGGACATGGTGGTGCATGCCTATAATCCCAGTATGACACAGGAGGATCATAGGTTAGAGGCCAACTTCAGCAACTTAGCGAGGCCCTCAGCAACTTAACTAGATCCTATTTCAGAATAAAAAATAAAATAGGGCTGGGGATGTAGCTCAAAGATAGAATGCCTCCTCTGGGTTCAATCTCTAATACCAATACTACTAATAATAAATAAAAATAAAGTATACAATTTAATGTTTTCTATATATTCCTGGAGTTGTTAAACAATTGCCACAATGAATTCTGTAATATCTTTATTACCCATACATTTTAGCCTCACCCCCATCTTATCCCTTCTTCTGCCAGCTCTAGGCAACCACTAATGGATATTGCATGTATCTTTGTATATTTGCCTGTTGTGTATTTTTTATATCAAAAGGGTCATATCATGTGTACTTTATGTGACTTGTTTCTTTCACTTAGCATAAGTTTTCCAAGCCAATCCGCATCATAGCATGTATCAATACTTTATTCCTTTGCATGGGCAAATAATATTCAATTGTATGGATATACTACATTTTATAATTTATCCATTCACCCAATAGTAGACATGTGGGTTGTTTCTGTTTTGGGTTATTATGAATAATGCTGCTATGAATATGTATATATGTTTGTTATAGACATATTTTTTTCTCTTGGGTATATACCTAGAGATGGGACTTCTCAGTCATACTGTAACTCTATTTTTTTAGCTTTTTGAGGAACTGCCAGACTGTTTTCCAAAGTGCTTGCTCAAGTAACCATATTCAAATAAGTTAAGCTTTTTCTCTTTTGAACTTTGTTTTACTATAGAGTCTCAGCTTACATGATGGAATCAGAAAGCATTCTCTAATTTAGGTTCCACTCTTTTGTACTCTCATGCATTCTAGGATTATGTCATTGCAAGACACCATGTTACATGCTAATCGATCATTTGTTTCTCCCATATCTTTGAGTGCATTCTGCAGTTGATTGCATAATTCCTAATACATAGCAGATACATGCTTAATATTTATGGACTGAATCAAAGTGTGAGAGTTATAGGTAATGCTTTACATTTCTTATATTTCTCTGTAATTTCTCTAAACATTTTATAAGAATATGAATTATTTTTATATTACTTTTATTATCTGAAAAATCACATAACAATATAGTCACATAATTATATAATTATACATAAGTTACATGATCTACTTTAACTTATTTCTTTTGAGCACGTTTAATATATCATCAAGTAAAAATTAACTGACAACATTCTTTAAAATGTATCATTTTACCTGTTTTCATTAGCATAGAGAAAAATCCCATAAAAATCCCTTTCAGTGACAACTTTTTGTGAGGTATGGTTTTCTAGATTCTAGTTCTGTACAATATAAACTACTTATGCTGTATTTTGGAAAGTAGCATTCAATTCTCTTTGAACTGAGTCCCTTATCCAACAAGAAATCTCATAAACTGGATTTAGTTTTCAAGAAGTGGTGAAAATTCACTAAACAGAAACCATGAATATTATAATCTTTGAAAAGTTAAAAAAAGCCCCTAGCATACAATGAACACATTGCTATTCTGGAGTTTCATTTAATAAATCCATCATTGATGGTTTAATCAACTCTGAGTAAACTAGTGCAATTGAGTTTTCATATCTATAAAATTAAGGGCCACTTTATATATGGTGACAACTTCAAAATATTGCTATCATTTAGGACTGAGATTCAAGCTGGCAGCCTGTATTCCTCTATGACACATCTATTTTATTATTTGAAACTTTAAATGGATACACAATGAGATTAAAAGACTTGTGGTTCAGATAATGTGAATCTCTTCTAGTACATAAGAATGTATTTTTAGGGGCTGGAGGTTTAGCTTACTGGTAGACCCTGGGTTCAATCCTCAGTACTGATAAAACAAAAGAAAATAAAAACAAAAATGAGCACTTGGGAGGCTGAGACAGGAGAATTGCAAATTCAAGAGGCCAGACTCTGCAACTTAGGGAGACCTTGCTTCAAGACAAAAACTACAAAGGGCTGGGGGTGCAGCTCATTGGTAGAGGGCCCCTGATTTCCACCCCCAGTACTGAAAAAAGAGTGAAGCTCAGTGGGTGAGTCTGTGATGAGACTCATGCCGTGTGCTCTGTAACACAAACCCAAGAATGGTGAAGACATAAACTCTAGAGACAGGGATTCTTCTGCACCGAGTAGGGACTCCAGTTCTGCCTCTGTGGGAAGTTGGACATATTAATCTATCTGTTCCTCAGTTTCCTCATGTGTAAGATGGGTGACTAAGTGCCTGCCTCAGAGGATTCATGTAAGAATTGTCTGTGCTAAAGATTATATAATGATTGTGTGTGGGGGGGGAACTCAGTAAATATTAGCTAAAGTCAATGCATCTATTTCTTTTAGCCAGTGACTAGATGGTTTTGAATGTATGATGGCATTTCCTTTAAATCAATCTATAACTTAGAAATTTTACTAATTTAGACTATCAGATCCTTAAGAGCTCCAAAATATTGAGACTTTATATACTTTTCAATATCTTCTTTTAAGCCAGATATCCCAATTATGCATGCAAATTTAAGTTGAAGTCATATTTCTTTTCTTTCTTTTTGTCTGTAATATGAGCTAAAAACTCAAACACAGCAAAAACCAGCTGTAAAACCTTAACCCTATTGAGATTGATAAAATGTTCCATTACTTGTGGATATTAGCATGCTGGACATACCTCCATATATTTAGTGAAGAGACTATAATTAGAGAAAATTTAAAAAGTACTTCTTTTTTGAATTAAGTGTTGAAAACACTGTAACCTCAGATTAAATATGAGCAGCCTCTGGTTAAATGAATGAAAGAGGTGCTTTACAAATCACCACTGGGGAATTTAAGGCAATAACTTCCACATTAATAAGGTAAAGCCATCAACGTAGAGTATTGTTCACTCTCCCTTGAGCTGCTATTGCTTGAATAGCCAAGGGAATAGCTATATTAAAAGCCAAGTTTAGGCTTTTTATATATATATAAGTGCTATGCATTTATCATTCTTTTAATCATTCTCTTTCAGTTATTATCACCTTTCAGAAGCAAGAGAATTTAGTGCTCTGCAAAAAGAAATGACAAAATGTAGGGCAAAAAAGGTAAGGTGAGAAAGCCCCTGAGCTGTACCTGAGGATTCACTGGATTGATTTTATGAGAGAATGACCACTGTAGGCTACAGTATGCACATAACTCTCTGACTTTACTGCAGAGATTCTCAGCCTTGACTGCAAGTTAGAATCAATTGGGAATTTTTCTGTGTGTGAGCATGTGTATGTGGGTGTGCGTGTGTGTGTGTGTGTGTGTGCACGCGCGCTGTGGATAGTACCCATGGCTTTGCCCATGCTAGGCAACTGTTGTACCACTGTGCTACATCCCCAGACCTCAAATGGGATCTTTTTTTAAAAAAAAAGTCTCAATAACCAAGTTATACCCTAGACCAATTAAATCAGAATCTCTGATTCTGAGAATGAATTCCAGGCATCAATATTTTGTAAAACTTCACGGTGATTTAAATGTACTGCCAAGGTAGAGGATTGAAGCTCTGGAAAAATCTCTTCTATCTCATTGTGGAAATAAATGAGATGCTATTTCTCATAAATAAAGACTGTTTATTAATAATTGGGGGAGATAGTGACAATTGTATTTTCTTCCTTTCTTGTGAGCCAGAAGCATTCCATCCTTCTTGATGTATTAGAGACTAGAGAAGCTCAATTTGTTGAACTATTAGTATGCTCTCAAACTTCAGAAGCCTTGGACAAATAAAGATTGTGTGTGTGTGTGTGTATGTGTGTGTGTGTGTGTGTGTGTGTGTGTGTGCGTGTGTGTGTGTGTGTGTGTTGTGGTATTAAATAATTAAATGCTCTTTTAGGATATGATGATCAGGAAAAACCTGTCTGTCTCTGATGGAGTATTTTGTTGTGGAGGTAGGTTTATATTTACTTTTTTGCCTAGAAACTTTAACGAAAGCAGTAAACTATGTAGTTCTATTTATTGCTATGTATCTAAAACATAGAACAATACCTATAATTATATAATTATTCATGTATATAAAAACTTATAATTTTGTATATATGTAACTTTTTAATGAAAGGTTTGACTTGAAGTCTGATCTTTAGACTCAATAATTTTCCTGTTGTACTAAAGTTGTCAGTTACTAATGATTGCAAATTTTCCAGTATCTTATAACCTCTGCTTGCTTTTGCTATTTTTACTTGTACATGTCTGTGATATTTTCACCATTAGACTCTACATTGGCAAAAAACAGGTATATTCATCAGAACGTATCAATTATAATGTGTATATGGTCCTCTTCTCTCTTTAGCATAAATTATTTCATCAGGATATTGAGATAAAACAAGTCTTAAACCCTTAGCAGTGGGATTGGAGTGAGAAATTGCTAGTGTTCAGAGATCTGGGGATTAGAATGAAAAATCTAGGGCAATCAACACATTTTTTTTCACCTATCATATGCTCCTTAAAGATCCACTAATACATCAATCACCAGCTTTATGTTTTCACCTAAGTGGATCCAGGTGTTTGGTCTGCTTGGCTAGCAGTTAGCCCAAGAAAAAATAGGTCAATTTTCAAAAGACAGTGGTTCTTTACTCTGTCTCCGTATGAGAACCTCCTGGGCAGACTTTACAATGCACCAGAGTTTGGCGTCACCTCCAGAGATTGGCTGTTACACTCAGTTGTGGCCTGGGAGGTGGGGAGGAGGGGGCCGCCACCAGGGCATGACATTTTACAAATCTCCTCTGGTGACTATAATGTGCAACCAAGACTGAACAACACTGCTCTAGGAAGAAGTAGCCCACCCAAAATGAAGTGACACAGTGAGAGAAGTGGTAATTTAACTGCCAGTTTACACAAAGCATTGCTCTGAAAAGGGCTTTGAGGATTACATACAACCCTTTTTAAATTACCTCGATAAAATCAGAATGGCATATAGAATGTATGGGGCGTATCTTAGAAAAGCATATGAGTATCACTATCAGGAAACAGGTTTACGTACCCTAATAGGATGAAAGAGATTCTGAGCTGCTTCTCTGCAGGCAAGTAATGCTTTTTTCTCCCAGTACCCTTTCCTCATGGTCCTGAGTTATGGCAAAGGAAAATAAAATGGAGCCCTGGAGGTAATCCATATGAGAAAATACCACACTTTATAAATGCATACTGAGTGGGTAAGAGCAGTAGGATCATTTCTGCACCTGATTTTTGCTATACTTTCAACATTTCTGATCTCAGGCAGTAATTATTTAGTGAAACCAAATATTGTTAAATAACTGTTATAATAAAAGGACTATAACGTGTTGCTGGCAAATTATTTAATGCAGCACTGGCATAGATGCTTCACATCCATTAGCACGTTTTATCTCCAAGTAATCCAAGTTGGTATTTTTATCTCTATTTTTCCAATGAGCAAATAGGCTGAGAAAAACAACAACAGAATGTGTTTAAGATCACACAGATAAAAAGTGGTGGTGTGGGTGTCCAAATTCAACTTTTTTTGGCCTAAAATTTGTGTCCTTTGAACAGTATTCCACAGTGCTACTAAGATAGGTCCAGTGCTATGACAGGGGCAGGGGAAGAACTTACAGAAAGAGATAATACTAAGGCTTCTAAGTAATGTTTCTGGAGTAAAAAAAAAAATGTTCCTACAGCTTACTAATTCTCTCTCTCTCTCTCTTTTTTTTTTTTTTTTTGGTAGTGGGGATTGAACCCAGGAGCATTCTACTTCTGAGGTAACCCCCAGCCTTTTTTTTTTTAATTGTTTTTGAAACATTGTCTCCCTAGGTTGCTGAGGGTCTTGCTAAGTTGCCGAACTCTACCTCAAACCTGTGATCCTCCTTTCTCAGTCTCTCAAGAACTGGGATTACTGGTGTACACCACCATGCCTGGCATGAGTTCTCTTTCCTCTCTCTACCTTTTTCCAAACATATCATCAGATTATGTCTGGACATATCTGTCTTGAGAATTATAATTAGAAAAAGAATACATCCATCTCAAAGCCAAATTACAGAGATCACAAAGGACATGAGTCATAGAGTAGGGTTCAGGGGTCGAGATGGGTAATGGAGTTAAGGTTCACAACTACAGCCAGACAAGGTGAACTTGCATAGCCAGCAGCAACCTCATCCACTGGAATCCAAACCACCACGGAGTGGAACTTTAGCTGGGATGCCAGGGGATTTATCTAATCAGGCTCTGGGACTACAAACTCCATGTTAAGGAAAACTGAAACTACAGTTTCTACCATGATGATAACGAGACACTCAAAAATGGAAATGTGAAAATGACAGAAAGGTCGAGAACCCCTTTCATTCCCTTGCCTTTCCTCGGGCCACCTGAAGATCCACCAATAATTTATTTTACCTCACACATAACCTTCTGAGCAATACCCACCAATGGTCTGTAAATAATAGAAGAGGGTATGTGAGAGCCTGTGGCGAAGGCTTGGAGAACCCACACACACATATGCCATTCTTCTAACGAGATTTTGTGCTTTTTATGTGTTCAGTCAAGAATGAAAACAATATTATAAATGTTATGCTTCCCAGGCTTGACAGATGCTTATCTTGGGATGGAGTTACGTACACAGATAGAAAATGAGCTGAAACAAGTACTTTGCAGAGGATAAGTGGGTGTTTTTGGAATCCATGCTGAAAACCCACTGTAGCATGTATATAGATATTTTTTTCCTTATTACCCAGATTTATTCTGTAAAACTTTCCTTCCACCATTGTCACAATCCGACTGACAATTTCCACTGTCCCTGTGTTATTACTGCTTACTTGGTAGAAAGCAGAAATCATGTTTTTACAGCAGCAATATGAAGTCCCATTGAGAATTAAATTGCTTTCCTTTCTTCTTCATCATTGTGAATTTGGTGCAGATGAAAGATGAAGGATTGGCAGCCAGGGAGTCGAAAGTCCTGTGTTATCTCTGAGATAGATGCACATGATACAGGCAGAAGAAGCCCAAGCTTCCCTCTGCACACCAGCCATATGCCAGCTTTCAAATCCTGGAGAATGAGCTCAGTGGGAGAGCGTGTCATTTATAAAAGACAGGATTTCAAGATAGGATTTCCTTAAAAAAAAAAAGAGTCAAGATTTACAAAGTAGTCAGAAGGAAAATAGTAATAAGTTGGGGAAAAGATTCACAAAGATGCCTCCGGGTTCCTGTTTAGCTAGAGGACGGTGTGAGCTCTCCTCCTCCTTTGATTTAGCTCTTTACCTTCATCTGTGCGTCTGTTCGCCACCCTGGAATTCTCTGCCCATTGCTGTGGTGTCTGAGCAGGCTCAGTTCCTGTAACAACCTCCCTTATCAGCCATAGCCAAGTCCTGAGGCTCCCTATAGAAAGACACAGCCTGAGACTCCAGACCGTCCTGGAACGAATGTCTCTGTGTGCTGCCGCGCTTTCGCTTCTGCTTCCAATCTGCCTGTTCTCATCTCGGTGATTTACCTTCCTCATTGCTTTGCACCTGCTCTCTGCCTTGCAGCTTAGCTGGATTCCAGCTTTTGTTCCTGGACAAATCTTTCAGCTCTTCTTGGAGCTTGGCCGCTGGGTCCATACCACCCTTTACCAAACTCAGGCTTTTGAAAACCTGGCCTAGGGTCAGGGAGCTCTGACAGGATACATCACAGGCAAAATTTTTCATGGGTTTCTTTCCATCCTGTCTGGATTTTCCTCTTTTCTTTACTTTTTAAATTTTTTTTTCCCTCCTCGTTGATTTCAAAGTCTCTAGACTGCCCCGGGCTTCAGTATGAGGGAGTTTACCAAGTGCTCCAGGCAAAGCTTTTGGTCTTATTTTCCCCCAGCAGTCCTCCCTGCTGTGCTCCATGCTGCAGTTTTTACCTGCCTTTCTTCTCACTGCTAGAGTTTGGTGGGCAGATCTAGTTAGCTCTCTTGGAAAAGCACAGGCTTTATGTCACAATGCGGTATTTAATAAATGTTTTTCATTATGATGAGTGGGCTGATCCCATGATTACATTTTTGCCTAAATTAAACCTTTAATCTCATCAGTACAGACCTGCTACTCCTCCTGTGATTCCTATTTTTGTCTATGGCACCACCATTTTTCCAGGCCCTCAGCCCTAAATGGCATGAGTACCTCTTGGATTCCTCTCTCCTTTCATAACCCATTGATTCTCACCTGTTCTTAATTTCCAATTCCCACAGCCATTGGGCTACTTGTTTGGATGAGAGTTTGAAAGAGTCTTCTCCTACCTTTGGACTTTTCTCCTCTGATTCCATTTTATATCCTACAGATGGCATCAGATTTCAGAAGCCTTTGGATTTCTGTTCTTCACTTGCTTTCCATGTTCATCCCTTTACATTTCAGCTTCTCATCTATAAAATTATGAAAATAAATTTTCAAAATAGTATCATCTTTTTTTTTGGTCCTAGAGATTGAACCCAGGGGCATCTTACCTCTAAGCTTAAGCTGCACCCCTATCCCACTTATTTATTTATTTATTCATTTGTTTATTTATTATTTTTATTTTTAAACAGGACCTTGCTAAGTTGCTAAGGCTAGCCTGGAAGCTTCAGTCCTCCTGTCTCATCCTCCTCAATACTGGGATTAGAGGCATGGGCCACCAGGGTTGGCAAAACAGTATCATTTATCATTAATGTTTAGTGCCAGATTGTGACAAGGATTTTTTGTTTAACCAAACTTTAGCCCGACTCCTGGACCTTCTTTTAGGCCCCTACTTGTACTTCCATGTAAAATTCAGTTTTAACAAGAACCCTCTATCCTTGATATCTGATTACTCTCTACATCTGATCATGTTCCTCATGCTCTACCATCTCCCAGGTGACGCCCAACCACTCTGACCTGTTACCAGCAACAGTTAATCCTATTAGATTTGGTTAGGAAGAATCGCCATTTTCCCTGATGTTTCCTAATACTGATTTTGTATGCACCTATCTACACTGTGCTCCTTGGCTATGAATTCCCACTTGCTCAGACTGTATATGGAATTGAACCCAATCTCTCCCCAACTGCAAAATCTCATAGCCATACTTACATGAATGATCTGGAATAAAGTCTTCCTTAATGCTCAATGATCAAGGGCCATAAAATATTTTTTATTCTTTAGAAATTACCATCAAATAAAACACTTAATCTGCCCTTACTAGCTGATAAATTGCCATCTGTGTTGTCAAAATTATTTCTCAACTGTTTCTTTTTCTTTGCTCTTCCAGAGCTCTAAATGTAATGAAATGATGTTTATACCTAGTACTTATTGAACACTATGTTCCAGAACTATTTCAATCATTTTCATATGGATTAGCTTATTGAAACCTTGAGATAAAGTGTAGGAATAATTATAATACTGTTATGATTTTATTGTTACATTTATAGCAAATATCTTCTTGCATGTTCTGGCTTCTATTTGTATTTACTTAATGATATATTTTGATTTTCATTAATATGGTCCCTTAGGGCAAATTATTTTCTTGGTTGTTAGTGATTTAAGTATCTAGTTTTCGAAGATATTCACCTTGAGGTTTCTGTCTTTACCTTTACCTACCCTGAGATCATGATGATGTCTTTCTAAGTTATTTTCTAGAAATTTTATTACTTCAATTTCATATTTATATCACAATAGTCACAGAATTAACTTTCTGTGTACAGTATGAATTATGGGTTGCTTCATTTATAATATCAATTTTTCCATCATCATTTATTAATAGGGTACTTCTTTGCGACAAAACTATGGCTATAAGTCAAGTATCCATATCTGCATGGATTTGTTTCTTAGATCTATATGATTATATTCTATTATTCCATTATAAAAATTTTCAAATATATTGAAAAATTAAGAACTAATCATTAACACTCATATAATCAACCCCTAGACTCCACAATCAGCATTTTTCTATAGCTGCTTAATCACATATTTACCCCTGTAGTCATAGACAAAAATCATGTTTTGAAGCATTTCAAAGTGAGTTATTAAGATCAGTACACTTAACTACTAAAGGTTTATGAGGGTTTGTTGAGGTCACTTTACATGTAGTGAGATGTACAAACCTCACTATTATACAGCAAAAGAAAACTTCCAGAATGAAGTATAAAGAGAAAAAAAGACACAAATTATGGAACAAACATTAGATATAAAGATTATAGTGACAAGGTCTAGCATACATATAATTGGATCTTAGAGGCAAAAAGATCAGAATTAGCTAAAAGGAATATTTTTAAGAAATAATGAAAGCCGGGCGTGGTGGCGCACACTTGTAATCCCAGTACTTTGGGAGGCGGAGACCGGAGCTTCTGGGTTTGCAGCCAGCCTCAGCTCTCTCTCTCTCTCTCTCTCTCTCCCTGTCTCTCAATCTCTCTCTACTTAATGAGGCCCTCCGCAACTTCGTGAGACCCGGTTTCAAAATAAAAGTATAAAAAATAGGGCCGGGGGTGTAGCGCGGAGGTAGAACGCTCCTGGGTTCAATCCCCAGTACCGCAAAAAAAAAAAAAAAAAAAAGAAATAATGAGTTGGGTGTAGTGGCACAGGCCTATAATCCCAGTACTTGGGAGGTTGAGACAGGAAGATCTCAGGTTTGAGTCTAGCCTCAGCAACTTAGCAAGACCCTGTTTCAAAATTAAAAATAAAATAGTTCAGAGGTAGAATGCCCCTGGGTCCAATCCCCAATACTAAAACAAACAAAACAAAACCAGAAATAATGGCTGAGAATTTCCAAAAATTCAGCTGGGCATGGTGACACACTACCTTTACTGTCCCTATAGGTTTGCATTTTCTAGAATGTCTCAGTCTTTCCTTTCCCCCAGGAGGAACACTAAAGAGGGCTATTTGGGTATTTTTCTCCTCCCAGATAGTTAAACTCTAGGAAATCCATAGCTGCCAAAATCTTGGGGAAAATAGTTTGCTTTGAGGGCAGGCTTTTGTAAAGGAGAACAGAACTCTTTGTCCTGTTTCAACACGGTTGCCTTACTATTCCCCCTGCCAGAAGCGCAAGAGAACTTTTCTTTGATCTTCACCCTGAGAACCTGGAGGAGTATCTGGGGGTAGAATACAGGAATTTAATTATCAAGATTATCCATGCTGAGCCTCCTGCAATCCACCCATGACTGTTTGTTGGTTGGTTTATTCTGGTTCTGGCTCCAACAGAAGGTTGGGCTTCTGCTCTCTTGAGCTGTGAGTCTCCATATGTACCTGATCCTCTAAATTTGGGGATAGTAGTTGGTCTTGTTACTTAATTCTCTGATTTAACAAAAGTCATTGATTTTCATTTTGTTTATCGTTTTCCTTGTAGTAAGGACAGTGGTAATCACTTCTAAACTCCTTGCATGCTAACTATAAACAGGAAGTTGATTAAATAACTCATAAATTAAAATAAAAATTTCTAATATCTTCAATCTAAATTGAGTGGTTGGCCTAAAGGATATAGTTGGATACTATTTAAGTAATAATCTTTTATTATCTACCTTAATATTCATATCAACTCTATGAATAGTTAATGCATTTTTCTTCAGGGGTTTTCATTAACGCCATCTTTCTGTGTCTTTGTTTATAATTTTGCCTTTCTATGTGGCATACCTTTTTACTATCAAAACTAAACATTTAGCAGGGCATGGTGGCACATGCCTGTAATCCCAATATTTGAGAGGCTGAGACAAGAAGATCACAGATTTAAGGCTAGTCTCAGCAACTTAGCAAGACCCTCAGCAACTCAGTGAGACCTTTTCACAAAATAAAAAATAAAATGGGCTGGGGGTATAGCTCAGAGGTAGAATGCCCCCGGGTTCAATTCCTAGTCTAAAAAAATAAAAAATGAAAACTAAAAACTAAACCTTTTTTTTGCAGTACTGGGGATTGAACCCAGGGGCATTCTACCTCCGAGCTACACCCTCATCCCTATTTTTTTTTATTCTTTATTTTGAAACAGGGTCTCACTAAGTTGTGGAGGGCCTCACTAAGTAGCTGAGGTTGGCCCTGAATCCGGATCCTCCCGTCTCAGTCTCCCAAATACTGGGATTACAAGTATGTGCCACCACGCCCGGCCTAAACCTTTTTTTAAATGTGTCTAAATTCTATGCATCATTTATAACTTAGTTGAAATACTATCTCTTCTACAATGTAACGAAAGCATTACCTTACATTTTAAAACCTCTACACACTTTATTTGCATATATTTATGGTCCATATAACTTTCTTTTTTGTATTAGCTATTTATGTACAAATAGATCACTACCTAGATTATGAAACTTATCTTCCCAATGACTAATTTTTATTTACCTCCAAGAAACTGAATCAGTGCTCTTCAACTAACCAAATATGCTTATTCAGATTTAACACTATATCCCACATCTTAAAAAAACACTTAATAAGGTCTAGAATCAAATCCCATTATAGATAACCAGATCAAGATTGAACAATCACAATTCAGGAACCTCTTTCCTCTTCTTATAATTTACTGTAATTTCATCTCTGTAACCTTAAATCATTACTTTATATTGGCTAGTATACAGTCACAAATTAAATTGCATTTTAAGTAAATGGAGATCATTATTTTTCCCCAAGGCTCTCCTGTTCTCTATAAAATGCCTCCAAATTAGCAATAGAGTTACAGTACCAGCAGGGTAGGAAGCAGCGGAGAAAAAATGACAAAAAAAAAATGATTTCTGCCCCGACTAGAAATGGCAGTGGATGTTCATAGGCTCTCTGAAAGAAAAAGTCTCTATGACTATCAAACTGGGAAATACTAGATCACGTGAAAATGAGGAGTGCTTATTTTTAAGTCTGTATTGGGAATCTCCAAGACAAGCTATATTTGGTTTAATTTCTTTGTGCATAGAGCTCATTTCTAACAGATAACTCAAGGGACTAATATGCTCAAACACATTTTCTGAAAAGCTTGCCTAGACAATAAACTTTGTTCCAGACTTTAGAAATAGGCTGCCTGCAAATTAGGATAAATATGGGTTCAATGGTAAAAGTAGGAAATAATTTTTCCCTATGTTAAAGCAAAGTTAAGCTTTCCCAGAATGAAGGGGAAAATTGAGTCAAGATATAATAATGAAAAGTTTTCTTTTCTCAAAATAGAAACATCTATTAGAATTTGCATTAGTCATACTTTTCCTAGAATATTGTATCTACTTTTGGTTTTCACACCTTAAAAATATTTAGAGAAATAGAAGAGGGTCAAGAAAAGTCACAAAAGTAATTAAAGAATTATAAATCAACTTTGGAAAAAAAGTTAAAGGTACTATATTACTTAATATAAATAAATTTAATTCTCTTTTTTGGTGGTACCAGGGATTGAACCCAGAGACATTCTTCCTCCAGGCTACACCCCCAGCCCAGCCCTATTTTTTATTCTTTATTTTGACACAGGGTCTCACTAAGTTGCTGAGGCCTCACTAAGTAGCTGAGGTTGACCGTGAATTCGGATCCTGCGGTCTCATCCTCCCAAGTACTGGGATTACAAGTGCATGCAGCTCCCATTATTATATCTTATGCAAATGTGAATATACAGAATAAGTTATGCACAGATTAAGTAGCTCTAGCATTTATAAATGGAACCTTTTTTTAGGTTAATTGCTTGCCATTTCTTTTCATTTACATTGTTTCTCTGCTAAGCTGTATTGTGTGAGTAATTAGGAGCATAAACATTGGCCTTAAATAGATCCAGTCCTTGCTCTAGCTCTAAAATATACCACACTGTAAGAATTTGAATTAAATGCTATTAGTTTCCACGTGCTTTCATTTTCTTTCTAAAGTGGGAGATATCATAGCATTTAATTTAATATATTAAATGGAAATATATTTAATATACATATGCACACAGTTCTCACCCCTTGATTGGCAAATATTTAATACTTAAATACCTGTTCTATGGGTCTGTAAAGAAGTTGTTTACATCTCTTTTGGAGATCAAAATGGAGGCAATGTGAACATGAATTCAAATAATGTCTATTTTTAGAAGAAACCAACGAACCCACAATAATAATTGTTAATAATTACTGAGCCATTATTATATAGTACTTTCTATTATAAGCACCCCATATGAATTAGCTCATTTAATTGTCTCAAAAACTCTATGAGGTGCTAACTCCTACTGTGCCTAGTTTACAAGTGAGAAAGAAATTTTAATAGAAGAACATTCTACAACTAAGAATGGAGGGGCTAGGATTTGAATCCAAGGAGTATTTTTTTTTATTATTATTTTTTTTGCGGTACCGGGGATTGAACCCAGGGGCGTTCTACCTCCGCGCTACCGGGTCTCACGAAGTTGCAGAGGGCCTCACTAAGGAGAGAGAGAGAGAGAGAGAGAGAGAGAGAGAGAGAGAGAGAGAAGGCTGAGGCTGGCCGCGAACCGGGATCCTCCAGTCTCCGCCTCCCAAAGTACTGGGATTACAAGCGTGCGCCACCACACCCGGCCTCCAAGGAGTATTGATTGGTGGATGCAATGACCATAATGGCAAGGCAAATGTATTTAGGGATTTTTTTCCTACTGGCTTAGATCCCTATTTAATGTGCTTTAAACATTTCATTTCTTCATTAAGTTGCGTGCATAATAGCATGAGGAACACATTGACAAATATGTGAGAAATCTTTTAAATTTAGGATACCAACATAAGTACCATTCTAAACATATAGCCTAAACACAATATATTCTTAACATGCTGAAACTAGAATTGCCATTTTCTGCTGTGTATATGGGCTGGCCAGTTTGTTACAGAGCTTTCTGGGTATTGAGTGTTGCTTTATTGATGATAATAGGTTTTGCAGTGTGTTGTCATAGCATTCTGTAATCTCAGAGTACAAAAACTGAAAGTAACATCTACTGGAGCAAAGATTTCCCAACAGTAATCTATGTACTCTGGCAATTTGAATGCAGTTTCATAATTGATAACAATAACAAGGATATAGTAGTACTTAAAAAACATTGTTAAAATTTTTTTTCTGATATGGATTGAATCTACCCAAAATATTAAAAATTATAAAGTGGCTTAAGCATATGAGAAAATAAAGAAAGAAACCATAGAATTATTTCAGTCCTGCCCTGCAAACATAAATATCCTCACCCCAATATGTCAGTTCCAAAGATAGTGACAAACAGATGAAATAACACACCATGGAGACACAAGCTCATCATACTTGGTGTGATGCACAGCTACAATCTCCCTGCTTGATTGCATTACTTGGGCCTGAATGACAAACAGAGAAAAATGATAGAGGGAATCGGAATCAGCCAGGGCTAGAGATTCTTCTTAGCTCTGTTGATACCAACTTTTTTCCAGGTGGTGTAGAAGACGCTTTAAGCAGATAAGGTAGAGCTTATTATTGACTTGTCCACTGAACAAAAAAAGGAAATGAAAATGTCCATTCTGTTTATCTGTTTTTATATTTTTTGCTCTATTGATAATTGATTTGCATATTTACATTTGAACTTTAGTTTGATATAAATGTAGAAAGCATACTCACTGTACTTCCTTTGCTTTTCTATAAGTGGTTGATGATTTGAACTGCTGGATCTTCAGTGAAGGACTTTTATTCTTTTGTTAGTATAATTAAGATAGATTTATTGTTTAATTTTTATGTTTGGAATTTTTGACATTAGTGGAGACATATGATGACAACCAGCAAGCAGAGAATATTTCCTGAAAGAAAGAATGTATGGACCATCACTACTTATCATGACACTAAGCAAGTTATTCTTAAAACTTTAAATGCCCAAGAAGATACTTGTCTTTTGTTTCTGTTTTTTGTTTGGTTATTTGACTTGCATTGGTGACAATTTTATTTTCCCAAAATTTTAACTAGATTTTGCCTAATCAGTGATTTATGTTTAACCCCATGGAGATCATATCATTTAAAATGAAAATTATATTATGATATTGGAGAAGATAGTAAAATATGTTTAAACCAAAATGAAAACACTCCTTAATTCATATTTAACAAAAAATTAACTTGCATGTTATCAGTAAGCAAGTGTTTAATGAGTTGTTTTTTTTTTTTTTGCGGTACCGGGGATTGAACCCAGGTGCGTTCTACCTCCAAGCTACACCCCGGCCCTATTTTTTATACTTTATTTTGAAACCGGGTCTCACGAAGTTGCGGAGGGCCTCACTAAGTAGAGAGAGAGAGAGAGAGAGAGCTGAGGCTGGCCAAGAACCCGGATCCTCCGATCTCCACCTCCCAAAGTACTGGGATTACAAGCGTGCGCCACC